>OY293311.1:18965594-19165644 GCA_958502075.1 Orchestes rusci
GTCCAAGTTCACAATATTTACACAATCAACAGGCGGAAAAAAGAATAAATCATTCTTGCTTGAACCTTGAAAGAAATGCATTCAGTATAATTTATTCAAACTCAAATCAAACAAGAACACAAACTTGAAAAATGCTTACGCTAGAAACAAAGTTTATCTAATCTGTTTTTGACTTTTTTTTTCTATTTTTTCCATATTTTCTAGACGTCGGTAGCATAAACCAAGGATCATATTTATTCCCTTTATCCAAAATCTTCATAAATTCTTGCCAGACATCTCATTATGGCCCGTTTCACCAAACTTTTGCATAAGTCAGCTTCAACGACTGCACCTCACAAAAGCATGAAATCTGGACCAGAATTTTGCAAGCAAGACAATATCTGCATTATTTCTCCCCAGAAACTTTTCAACTTAACTGTTCAAAACTTGACAAAACACCTCCGCTTGCGTCCTGGTGTGTGCGACATTGATCCAACGTTTTCGGAACTTTATCAGTCACATTTAACGATTTTCTTCGCAATTGATTTAGTGCTGTGTTCTCATACTACAAGATACTTGTCATAATGCTCTTTTGAACCTCAAGTACTAAAATAGCTTTTTTTCAAATAAAAATCAATACTACTTTTACTGTACTTATTTTTCACTACTCAGATAACAGAAGGCACAGATTTGTAAATTTTCTTAGTTGCTCGGATCTTCAAAATACCGAATCTTGCGAAAATCATAATATACATTTATCCTATCCATGTCATGTTTAATGAAACTTGACTCCAAGTGTCAGGGTTTTGTGGTCATAAACAGATCTTAGGCATTGAGCAAAACAAGGGGTCCACCTTATTATTTTCGGGAGAATAGTCTATAGAAAAACTTGATTCATCAACAATATAATGCTTTAATTAGAACACTCCATTTTGGGCGGTCTTTGTTAAAAGCGTTTTTTGTTCGCTAGGAGACATGCTGGAAATTTTCAAATTAATGACCCAACCCGAAATTTGAGCCGACCGTACATCTACTACGTTCCGACGATTAATCCTGGCAAGAGACATCATTTTTTCCTTTGAAGTAGATGTATTTGTCACTCGGAGGATATAGATAATATACCAAAATATTTTCAAATACATAGTTACTAGCTTTCTGAAAAATAGGAATATCAAATCGAATCACATATGCTTTATCACCGTGAAACATAATGACATTTTATTGGTAAAGCAAAAAGACATAAATCATTAGCATTAAGAAAATACTGATGGTCAAAAATTGAAACTACTAGAACCAAGTACACAAGTAAATAAATTGTATAATATACAGGGTGATTTTCAAGTTGAGACATTCCTTCAACACTGTATAGGATGCAAGAAAATTTTTAAAATAAAATTATGTTCAAAAATTCTTCGTTTCCGAGATACAGGGTGCTGAAGTTTAATGAAAACAAATCATCCTGACTTGCCTACCTCTCAGATATTTCCACAACATTTGGTATACTCCTTTTGACCATTTGATTAAATTTTTTGATGTAAAAGTTTTGAAAAAGTGGCGTTCGAACAGAATTTGCATTGAATTTTCTCAAACAAAAAAGTAGAAGATACGCCACTGCTTTCTCTTAAAACCAAAATCATGTTCAAAATATCTGGTCTCTTGATATTTTTTCGCACGACGACGGTTTTCGTTTAAAGAAATAAATCCATTATGATGTATGACAAAACGCTAAAATCTGATATGGTGTTTTGTTATGTAAAATTTGTTTTTGTTTAATTTGAATCAAAATAATACTATCATTATCATTTTCACTTATTATATAAGTAATATTGACCTTTATAACATGTAAGGAAAACCTTAACACATTATTTTAAATTTATATTGTCCTTTTGACCACAGTGTTAGATGATAATATAATAATACGAATAAGTTTAGTATTATAAGTATTAACTCAATTGAACACAGGAAAAGAAAAGACGCAAGTCATCTTGAATTTTTGAATTCTCTCTGACGTCTAATATTAAGCGCGACGATGACAAACCTTCAGCCTACTATGTTAGTAATGCATCCGTTGCATTTGGAGCTAAACAGACGGGGTTGTTACTCCTTACTTTTGTACAAAAACGAATTTCACACATCACATATGGCTTTTATTTCTTCAAGCGAAAATCATCCGTCGAACAAAAAAATATCCAAATTAACTTCAAAGTGAATGAGTATTTCAAAAATAATATTGATTTTGAAAAATGCTGTGGCGTACTATTTGTTTCTTCAAAAAAAAAAAAAAAATACAAATTCTGTTTGAACGCCACTGCTCGAATTTTGTATTTAACTTTTTCATCAAAAAATGTTATTAATAGGTCAAAAGAAGTGTACCAAATTTTGTGAAAATATCTGGAGTGTTAGGAAAGTTATGATGAAAAAGGCATTTTTTTCTCAAAACTTCAACACCCTGTATCATGGAAACGAAGCATTTTTAAACAATTTTATTTGAATTTGTTTTCCATTTCCTTGTAATCTATACAGTGTTGAGAGGAATGTATCAACTTAAAAATCACCCTGTATATCCAAGAAGATAAATGAGAGAGATACAAAGACATGTACAAAAACATACAAATACAATAAACACAGCCAAGCATAATTAGACGTTCAAAGTTGTGAACAATATTAAAACTAATAACAAGGAACGACACTTCATTGTCGTTGAATACTCGACCGGTTTTCCTAATGTCCGTTTACCTATAGTCGGATCTCCATCTCAGACTTAAGTCGCATTCCGCAAAGCTAGACTCAAAGCTCAAGTTTCCGTTTCTACAACAGTCGAAGCTTGCTTGAATTCTGGGTAAAACAGGGCTTGAGTACCAATTTTCGAGATACGTTTGTCTTTTTTGTGTTTTTTCTAATTATTTTTAAAAGGAGACATCAAGTGTCAACGGACAATTCTGAGATCATAACCTCATTTTAGTTATTTGACATGTTTACTTTTCATAAAACATCAAGAGGGTGTGATGTTTTGTGTTTTTCGTAAATCCAGATGTACTTTTTCGTAGTGTTTTGTCGACTTTCTTAAATCGTCAAGATAATGTGGATTTTTTTTTGAGTTAATTGATTGTGGCAAAAAATAGAAAAAATAAAATGTCGTCTGATCAATGCCAAAAACTTCTAATTGGAATATGATCCACCTATCTAATAAAACCACTCTAAACATAATATAATGTTATTGTGTTCTTTCGTACAAAGATTCATGAGTTTCAGTGAGTAGTTCAGAGTTTGTTATGTATTATTCAATCAAAGGATACAATTCAAAAGATAGAAACGTCCCCACAGATGAAAAAAAATTAAGTATTCAGTAAAAATTACAAACTAAACACCAATTTCACAAAAACAAGACAGTGAACATCAACCAAACAGTCCCAATACCTCAATCAAAGCACATAACATAATAACATAATTTTACGTCGCATTTTTGTCGAAATCGTTGCTGAAGGTAGGGTCTGACCAAACTTACGACTCAAACTCACGACTCAAAAACCGCATGCCCAGTTGTCATGATACTGAGGCCAAGATTTGTCTATGCTATGTCATTTCTGATCCCAAGCCGCTGTCAAGTCTGACTTTGACTGAAGTCTCGACTATAAATCGTTTGCACTAAGAAGTTGATAAAAGTTTTATTTTTATTTTTTTTATTTTTTTTATTACAACAGCAACGACGGATAATTGAATCAAAATAAAGGAAATTTATTGTCATGGCTTTGACAGATGTGTCACAGTAACAGTTGTCATTTTCCAGTTGAAAATAATTTTATTTGTTATCGAGCTGTCTTGCAATTATGCCAAAAAAACGCTGTGTTAATGGAGCTTCTTCATGGACGACTGAATTGTATAGATCTTGAGTTGAGTTGAATTAACAACAACGCTTCTACCGCAAGAAACGATGATGGTTGTCAGTCTTGGAGTGATTGAATTGACAAAGGTACATATTTTAATATAGAAACATTCAAATTTATGTTGGCAGTGATAGTTCAGTCATCTGGTACTTTTACCCTGAAAGTTTTCCAGGAGTTCTGAAAGTTGTGATTTTATGGATTTTGATGTGCTCTCTCCGAATTTCAACTTTGCCCCCTCGTATCTTTGACGCTCACGCCACGATATTCTAAGAATAGTACCTAGAAACAGTGTTTTGACAGTATCTCTTTCCCGATTAATTTGTGAGGAGGACATGTGAGTACAAAATGAAACTATAGAAAACTTCCTACAATTCATAAAATAGTCAAGGTAGCAGAAGGAAGTTTGGATAAGATTTATTGTTTCTTGTCTTGTCTGCTGAAGCCTCCAGAAGTTTCCACGGCTCGACAAAGTAAGACTGAAGTGCTCGAAACGTTAATATCATGTACACAGATACACCGAAGGGTTCGTGTCTAATGGTATAATTTTCCAACTCTCCTTTTGTATATTTTGGTCATCTTGAACTCTACACTTGTGATAGTATATTGCCACTCCTTAGTTTGGTGGAGGTAGTCTTCAATTCCTAGGTCATCCAGTTTATCCCGTTTTAAATTAGATAGAATTTCAGGTATAATATCACTTGCTATTCAACTGATTACACCCATTCATAATATTTACCAGGCACAGCTCATAAAAGCTATTCTCTAGCTAACACAACCAAACCAAATTCTCCAGAGAGCCAGGCTGTATCAACGATATGGCAAGATTTATATTCTTAGCTCAAATACAATGTTTTGTTTACCACTAGCTGAGAGTTTAGCGGTGCGATCAAATCTGGACAGTCGCGTCTTGTAAATTTATGTTTCTGTTGTCTCATAAACCGCACATTCAATCTTCTTTCTGAAATTTTCTCAGGTATTCAAACTTCCATCAGGGCGAACGTATGCCGTAGTTAATTTATTCAATCAAACAAATTAATATCGATAAATAGAAAAGCGAGGCAGAAAACGGAGCACACACTTGAAAAATATTGGAGTGTTGATTTTGCTCAAAGGAAATTAGATGCCGCTTTGCGTCCTTTGAAGAATATTTTATTATGAGATGGAGCAGTGGTCTTGATAAAAAATTAATTTGACATCTCCTTTCAAAACTGGAGGGTGTCCGAGTATAATTTTTGAAAAATATCTGCGTATGCAAATATTATGAAATTTGGTTTCTATGAGCCTGTGTGCAATAATACAACAAACAGAGCACTAGGCTTTCCTTATCGATTGAGTTTTCAACATTTCTCCGTTGTTCGTTATCTGATTCTCATGAGACTTGGTACTGTTGTTTGGGTTAGTTTGGAGAGGCCTAAAGACATTATTTTATTGATTAATTCAATTCTACTGTTGTTTGTTACACTCATTAGATCAAAATAATTTTTGAGGTCCCGTGAAAAAACATATTTTTGTTCCGCAAAATGTGTTGATAATATCCTAATTGGTTTTTCTTTAACTGGATCATCCGTCGGAAATTAATCAACCAGCCTTTCTTTTTTATATATCGACTTTATCTCTGGAATAAAATTGCTCATCTTTTGTGAGATTCTGCTTATTAATGATGAGTTTTTTTGTCCAATAGACCTCTTGTTTCGATATTACCCTTGCCTCTCAATCTGCCATGCGTGTTAGACATGACCCAGTTTATTTTTGTGAGGTTATGTAGATATGCATATTACATAAGGAACCCGTTGCATCTCGTTAAAAATAGTCATCCCGAAAAATTTAAATTAGATTTGAACTAGATTCCATGATACACATTATTGTGAAACGCTGGATACAAACGAACACATAATAACAAATAAGTGAGTAGAATGAAGGAAATAATTTGCGAGAAAGTCTCCCAACCACCATTTAATGAAATGATTCACTTCGAACTGAACAAAACATTGAATTTCAGAACAGATAATGATGATCTTGCAGCAGGTTATTCTGGTATTTTGGTCAAGTGAAAACAAATGAAACAATCACCTCAAATTCCACAACGTCCATAAAATCAATGGTGGTTGGGATAATGATGATCTTGCAAAGATCATCTCAAGTCCCACAACGTCCACAAAATGAATGGTGGTTGGAAGACTTTTTCACAGCTTATTTCCTTAGTTACTTTATTCTACCTCTACCTATTCATTTGTTATTATGTCTGTGTTCTTCAACATTCATCGTTTTACTCTATGTATATCATTTACTGAAGTTCATATAAAATTTATGTTTGTCGGGACGACTATTTTAACGAGATGCAACAGGTCCCCATTTTCCCATGAGTCAAATGTCAACATCAAGTGCAGATTGTTAATCCTAGCTCTTCTTTCGGATAATAGTGTTATAAAGGTAATGCTAATGAAGGTTTCGAACCGTATAGTTGGTGAGAAAAAAAGAGGTATCACTCAACCCCTAGTCTCATTCAGGATTTTAATGATGGAAGCTATCTCCTTCGTATGTGAAGTGAAAGTATCTAAAAAATCTGCTTCCCCTAAGACCGCAGACTTGCATTATTCATTCATCAGAAACAGAATTACCAACAGTGAAAAGTTCTGGATGCACCACGCTGTATTTCACATTATCATTGTAGTCAACAGAATTTTTCAACAATTCACCACTTAATACCTTATTCATTATCATTTAACATAGAGATTTCGATTTTATATATAAGGCTAGCGGTTTGTAACATCAAAAAAGTAAAAACAAAATGCCTTAAACTCAGCCTTAAAAAGGTCCATTTTCACGAGTTGGCGTTCATGAGCGTGAGAAGGTTGTTACAGAGTCGCAATTGAAAACCGCATTTTGTGTGAGTGGTGTCATGCTGACTGATGATCCTTATTCAAGGAGAAACCCGCACCAACTCTCACCTAAATATGACCTTCCACATTTGCGGCTTCAAACCGTCTTTCCATTCAACATCGAAAAGCGGTAGAATAATGTTTTTTCATGGTAACAGTAGCATCAATCTTTGATCTTGGAGCATGGATGAATTTGAAAAAAGTATGCATACCCAAAATACTGAGATTGAAAAAAAAACCGTTTATAATATGAGATTCAAAAAGAAATGATTTATTTGACATTTTTTTATCAGTAAAACTGTTGCAAATCGTCCATATTCATCCGTTTGATGTGCACTAGATTTATTGATAAAATCTTAGAAAATTGAACCACTAGAACAAGCATAGCACCCCGAACATACACGATCTGTTTGAGTCGATAACATTCTGTTTTTGTTTATGTTGATGTAATGTTATTTTGACACATTTGTGATAAGATCACTACAATCCAACCGTCCATCAAGAAGCTCCACAAACACAGCACTTTTTTGGTATAATTGCCACACTAAATCCTTTTCTCGACCACAAATGAATCATTTTCAACTGGAAAATGACAACAACCATCACTTTGAAGCATCTATTACCGTCATGGCAACGCATTTCAAATAACTCGATTGTGCCCAACGTTGTCGTTTGTGATAAAAATTCCTCTTATCAAACTTTTAGTGTGAAAGATCAAGAAAAATAGCTCGATTATTCAACAAGAAGTAGTAGTAGCGATGAAAAAAAGGCTACACACTCCTTGAATATTAAAAAGAAATACATTTATTTGATGATAGTGAACTTCAAGTCATTGTTATTGAATTGGTGACAGAAACTCTGGTGAAAGGTATTTCAAGAAAGTAAATATGGCAAGCAAAGAGCTTGCTTTTCCTCTTTCCCCCCATGTTTACATTGACATGTACGACTCACACAATATTGTTTGTTTATGCTTCTAGAGGTTTAAAATTCGAAGGATAAAATGGATGTATTCAGCCGTTTCTCAATTCAAATATATAGTCTAGTCTCTATTTATTTATAGAATATTCAAGTATATTGTAGTTAGTAATAGAAAGGGTCAGAGACTGGATATCACAGAAGTTTTATGAAACTCATAATAAGCTGAAATCGATTACAGGTGCATATCGTGTCATGAAAATTAAATGGGTATCTACTATCTATGGCATGTCAACTTGGTAATATCCATCAGTGCCGTTGAATAATTCTGAACAATTATACCCAATCATCCAATAATATACTCTATAATAAAACATGCTGATGAACTAACCAGTCTGCAAATTATGAACCCGTGTGCCTGTCAAAATGAATATTAATAACAGCGTGATACGAAGTTAACTGACGCGTATAAATAATTTGGTCAGAATAATTCGGGGTTTTCTCTTGATAATTCATAATAGCTGATGATAAAATGATCAAATTCGTTACAATCCCACAAGGTCCCAAAATCAAGTAAAGAATTTTGCTACAAAATGATACCTGATTTTGTCCATTAAGGTATTTGATCCGTCAGAACTAATTGGTTCGATAATTTCTGCTCTAGTTCCCAATTATTGAGACAACCCGACATAACTCCACAAAAGAAAATACACTTTTTCAAAAGTAAGGGTCAAATCGGAAACATTCTGTTGAACGTCAAATATCGTAAATAACAATTTATTTCCTCTGCAACTGCCACGAGTATATTATACTCGCATTCCATTTCGGAAAAGTTTATGGATCTTCGCATTCAGTTGCAAGATAAATTTCTAACTAATGCCTTTGCTATTGACTGAACTTTCAAACTATTCCCATTGCATTGTAGCAGTTATAGTTCTCAGACACACATTGGATAATATTGCCACAGATAAAAATGTATTATCTGGTTAATCTTTTATAATATATTTCTCACTCAAGGCTTGGAAAAATTGTTCTAGTCACTTCAACCAAAAACAAAAACATTTTAGAGATGTTCGGTTGAATCTTCATCTCGGTTCAAATTTTTGAAAAAATTTAGTCAATGAATAACAATCAAAATTGACTTTTTATTATCTTACCTTTTTATTATCTTGCACAACTTTTCAACTACTGGAGGTACATTTAAGCAACATTGTGTTCTTTCTCCTTTGAATAGAAATTTCTATTTAGAAAAAAAAAGAGCATGAAGACCAATAAAGTTGCTCTAATGTTTCTCCAGTGAAAACTTTGCTTTGGTCTCACATTTTGTTTTATACTACTGAATCTGCCTTGATTATAATATTGTTGAGTTAGCCATGAAAATTTTTTCAGTATCATCTGACCATTAGTGTGAAAAATGCAATGAGCTGATTTTACATAATATGTCGTTCAGATCTGGTATCTCATCACCTAAAGCCCAGGATTGATTGACTCAAACGTCAATCGTATTCCGTTTTCATTTACTCAATCGTATCAAATTTTCTAGAATGTACTAATGTTGGTGTAACAATGTTCAATAATAGATCGAAATGATCAGTGGTTTCCACATAGCTCCATGATAATTGATATGCTTGAACTGACAAATTATTTGACCGACTATGATTTTGATCCATATCATCTTATTATATAATATTCAAATAAAAATTATCTGGACAAACTGAGTTTATGGTTGGCTTGTGGATATTTATTGAAGTTATTTCAAAAGTCGACCAATGTAGTTTGATGACTATGCTGCTCGATTGAAAAGCGGAGTAGTAAGTATTCCAGCCCTACTTGAGCTACAATATCAGAATCAAAGCACACTCTACTTTGAAGTCAAAGCATACACCCGAAGCGTAAGTGTCGGTTTGTTCGGTGTTTTCGGTTTGTTCATTGCACACACGATACACTTACAATGGTATTTATTCATATTCTTGTACATCCAGCGATGACGTCATGGGCTGATAAACCAGGGCTTACCAAGGTTTCTTGCTTCATGTTGCCAGATCTTGCATGAATAATGTCGTGTTTGACGGGAGACAGATGCATGCGAATTGGCAACAGTGCCGGTCGTGCTTCGAGCGTGTTCATGTTAACAGTCAGCTTTCTACGTCATGCGCGAAAGAAATTAAATCGTGATGATCGAAGAGCATACCTATTCTTCACCCTCCGAGCAACATGTTCGACCGACGTACATAAAATCTTGATCTTGCTGAGCCGCTTTCCAGCTGCCCGTTTTGTGCACGCAATCGAGCTTTTGAGCGCTCAAAAACACTAAACGCGTGTCCCAACTGTATTGCGTTTGGAGTTAGGCGTTACCTTTCCCTTTCCCCTGGAGCACCACCCGGAAAATGTGGGCTTGAAGCGCAAAACTAGCTTAACGTCAAATCAGTCAAATTCTGTCATATTTCAAATCAAAACATTGGCAAGTTTGATCTTTTTTGACTGGATCCATGCCTAAACATACCAAATTCAGCTCAGAGTCGCTTATAAACAATATTTTAACTAATTTTCACAATAATCACAATGTCGAGATGCCTTGGCTCAAACTTAAACAAACACTCCATCGATAGTTTTGACGTTTGTGTATGTGAGTAGCGCAAAACGCGTTCCAGGATCACTTTTGCGTTTCAAACACGGTGTTAATTGGCGCTTGAGCTTGAAGCACTAGCTGGAAAGCGGCTCTGATCGCATCGGAAATCAGAATTCACATGACTTTCGAGAAAGTCAAAATATAATCTCCAGAGCACTCGTTAAATGTCAGTGGTCTGCCACCTTTCGAATGCATTTCCAACCGATAAACATCTCTTGAGTTTTGCTTCTTACTTGAATAGCTCATTAAAATGTAAAAGTGAAAATCCATTCCATTCAATGTGAATATTATATTATATTATCACGTGAATATCATATTAGGCTTATGTCAAATCGTATCATATAACAGCATCATTATTTACCTTTCGACAGAAAGTAGTGACTGAATATTCCAGATTTCCATTACGCCAAAGTCAGAGTTTCCATACAACTCTGTGAAATGTGAGTATTTTTTAAAAAATATGTATATTCAAATAAATCGATGCTCAGATTTCAACAACTTTTTATCTATTAGCTCATATTAGTCCAACCTTACTCTACTAACAAACTTATAGTATTGAACTATAATCAAAGCTTAATTCACGTAAAATACACATAGAGTAGGCAGTTGAACTGAGTTGAACACATTTAAAATAAACTCTAGCAAAAAATCTCTCAACTACCAAAAACCATTCATTGTGTGAAGTGAGGTTATGATTATGAATTCATCACAGACAAGGTTGCCAGCTTCTGTTCTACTGTTTTTGATAGGGACCATCTGACAACAGTGGGAACAGATGACGTCATTACCGTAAAAGTGAGGCAACCTATTGTATACTAATCTTGTTTCAAGCCCATGGTTTGTTCAATGTTGTGTTGTCAATGAAAGATATGACGTCACTCAGATACTCTATCAATTAATGCAATCAAACAGAAAATATGAAAATTCTAGAAATTTCAGAATAATGCAAAACAAAAAAAATATTCATGAGACCTATTATCATCAGATAGTGAGTGCTTTGATGCAACCTATTCAATAAAAACTGTTGCTTTTTAATAGAGTATTCGTAACGTTGTTTCAAACATGTTATCAAGGTGAGATTTTTGTTTGACATGAGATCGCCAACGACTCTTTGTCATCTGGGGGTAACAATTGAAGCTGGATTATGATTTGAAACTATGATACTAAAACAAACAAGATATGATCGATTGCTGGACGAAATTAGAACCAAGCCGCGCATGTCGTCACTGCGAGCCAAAGGTGAGGTTCGATGTAAAACATCAATACCGTAACCTAGTAACCATTTGCTGATTAAAATTTGAACTGGCTCACGCATGACGTCCACGTGACATTGATTGTACATATAGGTTTGAGGTAGGTTACGTGATGACAACTGAGGGGGATGTGCGAGAGTTATTGTATTATGGCGTGAGTTTATCCTGTTTTTTTTTCAGTATCATGGTAACCAAGTTACCTAGGTAAACTATGAATTTTGAGGTTTGGGCTCACAATGACTTCAGCGAAACCTGCGCGTGATCATATCTTGTTTGTTTGAGTATTATGATTTGAAACCTGGTCTGGGACTCCGTGTACTGTAGAATTCCATAGCGACACTTCACTCTCTGCATAAAATGAATAGAAAAGCGACCGTCACTACGATTCGACAGATACACGGAGTCCCAGGCCTGGACCACTTTTATGCATTTCGATTACTCTCCTAGTTACAGTCCTCCATAGTTGACTCATATCCTTGTTGAGTAACTTTCACTTACGTCTGTCAAAGCAGTTTCGAAATAGGTTGCTTACAATACAGGAAAGGGGGAAAAATCTCACACAAATTTTACAAGAATCAGTCCAATGTACGGAAGGCGACGCTAAAAAAATCGATAAAATCCGTTTTTTCTTTTCAAAGCTACAGCTTATTGATACAGTTTATCTTAAAGAATCAAGAAATACAGTTTGCCGCAGACGCGACACTAACACCACTTCTCTTGTAAAACAAAGAGATCCAGGCGTTGGGAACAGGAGAGCTTCAATTAGAATCGAATTGTTATTAAATAAAGACTTGGGATCTAGTCCTCTGGAAATATTTTGATAGAGTTAGAAAAAAATGGTGAATGGATATTATACATATCATCAGTTCAGCCTTTTTTCATATTTTCTTGAGGTTTTAGTTAGTAAACGATTGTAACACGCCGGCTTGAGAGACCGTTTGCTCTGATTGACGTGGGTTCGATCCCCGCGGTGAGCAGAAATTATTTTCTGTTCTGTATTTAGTGGCACTCTCACTGGCTAACGCTACTGAGTAGACTGCAGTATAATCAATCACTGACAGTCGAAAAGTTTAATAGTTAGCCTAAATTAATTGGACCTGCTAGTTCAATATATAACTAGGTGATGTTCTCCATCATCAACTTAGAACTGCATTGGTCCTGGGGTTGGCGGAAAGGGTCTTACGGCCTACTCGCCGGGCAGTGGTTTGCCCCCCCACCAATACCAATACCAATACCAATACCAATACCAATACCAATACCAATACCAATACCAATACCAATACCAATACCAATACCAATACCAATACCAATACCAATAGTATACGATTGAATATTATAATAATAATAATAGAAGGTTTTTGGACATCATGTTCATTCCAATCTTTCCATCTGATATTGTGAAATATCTCATTTTTAAATATTATATTCAGTTTCCACATAGTATGTTAACAAATCATCTGCTCAGACAGCAAGTTGAGCAGATGGAACTGTGCCAGTCATTGACCAGTGTAAACGCCGATTCAACTAACATAGGGACTATAACTCTCTTTGACACAAGTTCTTTGAGCTAGATTACTTCTCTTCACTTTTGCTTGTGACAAGTGCTGGTCTGGCCATGAGCAGTATCTAGGAGCCTTTCCAAGGAATCATTACGCCCTTGACAAATGGTGTGTTCTGTGAACTTGTTAGATTGAGTGAATTATCGATCATAATGTTATCGCGAATCACTCGGAAAGCTCATATTTGAGGGCATTGGAACATCAATTTGGGCCTCCGAAGGTCAATGTATATCCTTTTTGAATAAAATAGCACAAGTGGGTATTAATAAACTTCATTTCAGATAATCCGGAAATAAAAGCATATTTAACGCAATCCAAAACGTCATATAAAGAATCTTGACTGGTTATATCAATACTGGAAAGATGACAGAAAAACGCTTGGGTATGTACCTAGCTGTAATGAGGTATTATAATACTTTATATCACTCGTATGTGCGAATGAAGAATTGTATACCAAGGAGGTTGATTGAGAAAAAATAATATGGACATTCTCTACCCCAAACTAACTCAATTGTTGCGCCTTGGTTACAGATCTGTCATGGAAGAAAGTACGATGCAGAAAAACATCTGCTCGTTAAATCTATTTCTCATGAAGAAATTATATTGACGATGCACAATTCTATGGATATCACCGTTGATTAAAAAAAAGGTATGCATATAATGGGCGAAAAAAGGACGAGAAATATGTCCGACTTCTGGGTGAAAATATGTCCGAGATGGCATCGGTCGGCAAGGTATCACAAATTTCAATCATCAATCAACCATCTGAATACCTGAACTGTAGAGATGTATGTTCGTTTAAATAGAGATAGCAGCATTCTTCAATTCTATAATACTCGAATTTATTGAGTTAGCTGTTCATTCTTATGTGTTCATAATGAAATGCAGGGCTACCTTGATATGTAGATGGTATACTTGATATACCTTTTGTAGATTTGGGGCTTCGCAAGACCAAGACCAAGACTTGTCAGTCAGTCAGTCAGACTGGTCTCGAAAAATAAATGTGGTCTTGGTCTTGATATTGGTCTCGATATCTGAAGACCAAGACAAGACTGGCTCTGTCTTGGTCTTGCTCTTGATGGTCTTGGTCTGAACTGTATAAAAAAAATAATTTCAATTGTACAGTATAGTTTGGTCTAATTGTCTATAAAATATGAAGACCACAGGGGAAAAACGTGATAAGTCAAGACATTTTCAAAGTCAGAATCAGTAAAGATGATGAGTGGAAGAATATATCACCAATATACGCTGCCATACATAATTGTACAAAAATCAATAATATTACCTTATAAATGATCATATTAAAAATTCTATTAAACAAAGTGCTAAGTCAGGGATACTCATTTTTGTGTTTGTGTTTGTGTGGGTGACAGCGCTGTCATGTCTATTGATGAACCGATACAAAACATTACATTTCTTCAACATTGTCATTGTTTGATAAGATGAAATACTATGATTATTTTTTTGTGATGTAAAAAGTACACAGTCAGTTGGTTGTTCAAAGCTTTTCACGAAATCCACTGAGAAATTGTGATCAAATTAACTTATATTCGTCTCAATAATCTGGCAGCATTGGTCTATTCGTGCTGTGGATTGGAAAATTGCAATATACGTTTTTGAAGAATTGATTTACTTTAAAAGAAAAAAAATGCAGAATTTAATGAATACTGTGTCGATTTTTCTCATCAAGGCCAAGACGGTCTTGTCACCAGGACGAGGACAAGACCAAGACTTGTCTTGTAGTCCCGCGAAGTCCTATATAGATTAGAGAGTAAGTGATGACTCATATTCCATCACACTCAAAGCACGACGAAATAAGAAAAATGATAAAAATCCAATCTTTACCTTCTTCCAAGAACTGAAAGCACCCAGTCAACCGCAAAAAAGTTAATCACTTACTACCAGTACAACTCATACAAAACCTTCAGCATGAAAATACACTCCAAGTAAAAGTGCGGTTTTGATTGTGGATTTTATCATAAAACGCAATCTGTTTTTGTCTGGAAAAAGTAGAAAAAAGCGTTAATAAAAAAAAATATATTATTAAGAAGATCGAGTCTTGATCCCCAGAACGCTGCAACAGGCATAATAAAAATTCGATAATGATTTTATTCAGGGGTCTCCAACAATAAATTTTATGCAATCAAATTATTGATAATTGGGTAATTTTGATCTCATTATATTATGAGCTTATCTAGCCTCAGGCTTTGAAACTTTTCCGGATAAGTGTAGCTTGGCGGTTGACTTTGTTTTGATCTATCACAATCCAAAATAAAACGGTTCACTGTAGGGAATGCCTATCGGGATAAGTAAGAAAATCAAGTCAGACTTTGATATTGCTCAAGCATTGGAAAAAAAGGTTGCCTGTTAAATAGAACAAAACATCGTGAAAACATTGCCGAGTGATTGATTTTTTTTTTAATTTGCTGTCGTCCGATTTTTATAGTTCAATAAAAACCTATCATAATGTGACTTACCAAAGTGCTGTGTTCTGAATATTCAATATCACACCCCTTATAAGCGCAATGCATATGTACTTATGATTCAGAACCTATAAACAACGTAGGTCATTGAAATGATGATTCCAATCGAATTGGACTATGTTGAATTTGCCAATGCCTCTCTTATCCGACTTATATATGCAAGGATGTTCAAACCAAAAATTGTCAGGACCTACAGATGGTCTTTTTTCATGAATTGTGCCCCGGATCTTTCACAAACATTCATATAAATATCCAGTACAAAGAAATGATTCCGTTATTTTTGAGAAAATGAGCGTATTACTCCAATGGGTTTTGTCAGAGATGAACATGTAATATTTATATTGAAATAATTTGTTTTATTTAATCATGAATATCAAAAAAGCTGAAACAAGATTCCGAAAAATAATATCGAACGCTGCTGATGGAGTCTAAACAGCAATGCCCATTATTAAGTATTGTTCTCATGACATGGACTTTTATTGCTAATATTATTTAAATGTTCAGTTTGTGAACATTATAGTGAGAAATTATAATATATCATTTACCCTCATTTTAAATATTATCAAATTCAAATGTTCATTTTCTGAGCTCAAGAGATCGTCGGTTCAAAAACTACAAAGGATTGTGATTTTTTCACATCGGATGACATGTTGTTAAAGATTTTCAAGCTTTCATATATCACAGAGTTTTTGACTGACGCCGTTTTTGGCAAAGGTAAAGGCAAGCCTACAAGAATATGAGCAGTAGATTCTTGTATTCCGAAAACAGACTTGGACAAGGTCCGACCACAATAACCCCAAAACTTCATACCATATCTAAGTCAATAACCATATCTGAGTCAATCACCATATCTAAGTCAATAACCATATCTCAATCAATAAGAACTATCTGGCCACTGAAGATTCCAACTCTTTAGCCACTATTCTCACAGCATAACGGCCTTTAACCAACCACGCATTCAATATCCCAATGTGACAATGGAATTTGAGCCAATCATCTATGGAAATGCCCAGGAATCTATTCTGCAACCTTCCCACAACAATACCGTCTCATGCACTCTTATACGAGCACTGACACACCCGGAGTCTAAAGTACAGGTGTTTCGTCCCCACACATTAGTTTTAAGTTTAGTTTATTTTGAATAATTATTATATAATATTTTTCTTTACTTTTTATGTTTGGGTAAAAAATGGTTGAGCAACAAACATTGCAAAATAATCAATTCATAAATCTTTATCAATAAAGTTTTCGCGTAGTATTTCGGCCTGTCATATAACCATAATAGGCCGCATTGAGTACCTATCGACATCGCTACTCTTGGTGAAAAGGTAGTACGCAAAATAGAACGTTTTGACTCGCCGGCAACAGATCACCACAAAATTATCGCGTTTTCGCTATCATTGAAAACCACACTCGCGAGTGTTCAAAGGGCCCTTTCACGACGCAAACAGACCACGAGACCATGCACCCTATACAGTGTGTCCAGAATAAAATGATGTACATGGGACTATACGAGGATATTGGAAACGGTAAAAGATACGACGTTGCTTAAATGGAGGAAAAGTTGCGTATTTGTATGCTCAAAAATATTCTACCTTTGTTTCATTTTGAATCGATTTTGTTATGTTCATACAGGGTGAAAAAAGAAAAGGTTCATTTTGAAAAAAACACAATATTTTGCTTGTTATAAAACCCAACACTTTCAAATTTCCAGGATATAGGTAAGAGGATACGACGATTCTAAAACGGCGTCAAAAAAATTCTAGACCTACTATGTTGCGTCCAGACAAAGTCAAGTCTGTTTTTTTTATGGAAGTCATATTTTTGGAAATTATTTTCAATACGGACCATGAAAATGGAGAAGTTCAATATGGCCTCCATAAGAAAAACCAAAGTTGGCCTCGGCCGGACGCAACATCGTGGGCCTACAACATTTTTTGATGCCGTTTTTAGAATCGTCATTTCCTCTTACCCATATCCTGTAAATTTGAAAATATTGGCTTTTATAATAAGCAAAATTTTTTAGTTTTTCGAATATGGACATTTTCTTTTTCACCCTGTATCTACATCACGGTATCGATTCAAAATAAAACAAAAGTAGATTATTTTTGGGCATACAAATACGCAACTTTTCTTCCATTCAAGCGACGCCGTATCTCTTACCGTTTCCAATATTCCCATGTACATCATTTTATTCTAGACAGACTGTATACAGTCCACACCTCACACATTTGAAGAATAAGGGTAAGTCAAACCCATTTAATGGTTATCGCCGCCCTTTCTTCCATGTTTTGCTTTTTATTGCTTCTTGACCAAACAACAGGTTTTATCAACATTTAGGCATAGCTTATTGGAGTCCACTCTTTGACTCTCTGCATATCTTTGGTGATCAACGTATCCATCAGTATATGACAATCTTGGTGTGACCACAAAATGGTAGTATTTTCTGCAAATATCGTAAATTACCCCCCAATTTCAAGCCTGGCCAGATCGTCAATGTACACAGGACCTAGCACAGATCCCTGGAGAACACCATGTTTGATCTCAAGTATCTCAGAAACGACGCCGCCATATTTTGCCAACTGTTTTCTCCCAGATAAATAGGATCTGAACTAATCCAAAGACACTCCACTTCACCTATTCTTTTCTAGCTTCCTCAACAATATTTAGTGGTGAACACAATCGAATGTTTTGGAAAAATCACAGAAAACAGCTGCGTTACCTACGTTAAGCCCCGAAAAAGTATTTCCAAGAGGATCAAGAATACCTTCCGTTCCAAACTGCTTTTGATACTTACAACGGGTTGAGATCTTGTGCTTTTCCATCATCCGGAGTTCAACAGTTTTTTTACCTAAGCTGAAGTTGGAAGTGAAGTTGCCAAATTGCCAAAATCATCGAGATCACTCCCCTTATGAAGTGAAATCACATCGGCTATCTTCAACCATGCCAAAACAACGCCCTCATCAAAAGCTCTATCGATAGCCAAAGCTAATACATCCAGAGCTTCATCAGGCAAACTCTACAAAATTTTAATTGAGAACTCATCAAAGCCCAACGAGATTTTTTCGAAATCCCCAGTTAACAGAAACGAGCATGCCCACCACTGCAAGGGTAAGAGTACGGATTTGGCTCTCCATGCCGTAGGGCAACTAGCTGAGAGGACTTTAGGCGACGAAGAGATCGCCTTGACCCTGTTCTTTGCCATGGAAAAAGCATTTGATAAGGCTAAAACTGACGTCATCTGCGTGTCTCTAAGGGCCAGGAAAACCCCAGCCTCCCTGAGGCCCAATTTTTGAGAACCAGGAAGTAGAACAGCCGAAAAAGCCTACTAGTTCTAGCCTAGTTTCTCTCGGCTGTTCTACTTCCTGGTTTTGAAAAATTGGGTTCCTGGTGAGTTGGGTTCGGTTCACTCTTTGGGATCGTCGAGTGAAAGCGAAATTAGAAGATTGTCATGTACATGCAGACGTGCAAGGAGGTTGCCCTCAAGGCAGCTGCCCCCACCCAGGCTATGGTGTCAGCGTTGTGAGAGGTAGACATCTGGAAGTCGTCTGCGAGCGTATGAGGTCTGCGTATGAGTTTCTGGAGGTATGGTGTGAAGAGATGAGGCTCTCAGTGTATCTCACACAAACGGAGCTTTTTTTTTCCACAAACAAGAGGAATTTCAAAAAGTTAAAGCTAACACTGAAACAGAATGTCAAGTACCTCGAGGTCTTGAACAGTGAGTAGACGTGGAAACCCCATATTGGAAGGACAGTTTGAAAGGGCATAGTCACAATGCGGCTACTGCGCCGAGCGGTGTATGTACAATGGGGCCTCGAACCACACGTCGTTCACTGGCTTTATTGAAGCGTGATCAGACCGAGGATCTTATACGGAGCCGTGGTCTGGTGGCCGGCTACCAAGAAAGCCACTAAAGAAATTGGACTAACCAGAGAGCACGCAAGCCAGAGATGCATCAGATTCAACAGAGACAGAAAAATATTCTTTCCTATCCAAATTGCTGCATACATGATCAGAAAGAGTCTGGAAGCGAGAAGTAATACGTGTTGGAGAATTTTCCATAACCGTGAGATCGAATGATCCAAATAGATTCCTGAAACTGTTGGACTCGACAGAGGTTCTTAGAAAATCAATATTGAAATCCCCCGTCAATATACTGTTTTGTCTTTGCTGACAAAGCAGAAAAGAGAGACTCTAATCTCTGCAAAAACGCCGGGACATCATCATAAGAAGATCGGCTTGGAGGTCGGTAAACAACAATCATATACAACCAATCAAAAACTATAAGGAATCCAAATTCACTTTCAACTAACATATTATAATCGTATGTAGTGACAGAGATCACATACGTTGATTTCAAAAATGAATTTGCACTAGTTTTTTCCTACAGTAAATAGACAAAAGGGAATAATTCTGCATGAAAAAAGGTTCAAGAGGCTTCAGCCACTGTTCTCTTATCAACAAAAAATCAGGATAACCCAATGAGTCACTACAAACTCCGAATTTAGCAGTCTTATCACAAATACTTTGAATATTTAACGACAACAAGGAAATTGTCGAGATAGTTGTCCCTCCTACTTGCTTGTGAAGTTTGTGAAGAATTAACACGTTTATGAAGATCCGTGATTGAAATTTCCAGAATTTGCTCCCAAATTGGAATATTTGCACAAAAATCTTCAGATTGCTTGATATTAATGAGAACTGACTCCTTTTCAGGTGACTGAATGGACTAGTTGATGAGCTTGGATAAACTCTGATTGTTCTTTTTAGTGCCATGGTCATCATAAAAATCAAGAAATCAATCTTATTTGGTATACGAGAGCTCACATATTCAACGAAATTTAACATTACGATAATGCTCTTTTCGAATGTACTTAGCGTTGAAAATAGGGCAAGATAAATAGATAACATTAGTGTGCAAACAGTGATTTAGCTTATAATAAATCTCACGAATGAAAGGATATTTTTCACTGGCCAAATCATTAGATCCGATAGAGAGTATGACAAAGTCTTTATCATCAAAATCTCTTACCAGTTGATTCACGATTTTCAAGATCTGTCTTGAAAGGGCATTGGGCTTGATTAAGGACGTCACCGACCATCCATCCCCCACAAGTTGTTTCATTGATCTATCGAGATACTGAATGGTTTGATCTCCCACGATAAGGATCTTGCTACTTTTTGTCAGCTGGGTTGGAGTATGTTGATGAGAATGTCGGCACCTTCAAATCCTGTTTGACTAACACTTTAAGACTCGATACTTTTTCAAAATACTGTTGATTCTCATTTCCAAAAGACCTTATGGATTGCTTTAGAACGTCACTCAACTGACGAGACTCACCAAGATCATACTTCAAGTTGCGGTCTCCAACAATCGATGAAGAAACCGCTTTAGCTCGAACCTCGTCCACAGCAGCATGCTCCTTAGTTTTTTCATGAAGGTCATCATTTAGGTTCAAGCGATTTGAACATTTGTGGTCTCAATCAGGCACTTGATATGCGTTATTCTGTACTGTAATTTTATCGGTTTTGAATCAGCTATCTCTCTAGTTAATGCTGTCAGTTTCAACTTTTGGTCCTCAATAGTACTGATGAAGTCCTGATGTGCACAATGCACAATGTCAGAAAAATCGGATGACGATTTCTTCAATGTTCGTATGTATTCACTCTTTTCATTATTCTATTTTTTTCAGATTTTCGACAATCACATGATGCTTGTTATCAACCCTCTCAATACCTTCATTTTTCAACTGTTGTTCCAATTCAAAAATATGTTTTTCATGATAACCGCATTTTTAGCTTTTCGAAGATCAATCTTCACTACTTTCTGTTACCAGTTAAATCAAAAAGACAGTACTACACTCCTTGTTTGTGCAAAACAGTATGCCTCAAGTAGTCGTGATTTCAAAGCAATTCTTGCAAAGAAATTCTTCACACATATCGCAGTGCGCACCAAAGACTTCATCTTTCTTGGTTCTGCACTGGAAGCCGCATTGTGATTTGCAACTGGAGCACAATTGAGACATCTTAAACTCTCTTAGTGAATATCCACTGCCTACTCAGTTCTAAAGTGAGGAAACACCAATATTCCAAGCACCACAATGATAAGATGACTTGATACTGTGATGCCAAAATACTTTTTTTCCAGGACGGTAAAGAATGATTTTTGGAGAAAAAAACAGCTCAGAAACTTTTGAACAATAATTCACTTCCTTAAATTTTGGAAATTATTGGAAAATCACCCATGCTGTGGAGGAAAGTCTAATATTCACCGACACTAAGGTAATGTCCCAGATCTCTTATCAACGTTCATTGTTCGCTTATACAGTGCGAGTCTCTAACTTGGAATAAATTCAGTAAACAAAAGACCGTTTTTTTTTCGGAAATATGCTCGGACACATCGATTAGTATTTTAAATTGCGCTCTTTTTCACGTAGAAAAATTTTATACAGTGTGTCCCAAATTTGAGATATGACGTCATCGACTATTTTTTTAAATGGTAGCCCTAATTTTTTTATGACTATTCTTAAAGAGAATATCGAGTTACACATGCGTACCAAATTTCAAGTTTTTATTCCTTGTCATTTAAAAGATATTTAACAAAAACGTTAACTAATTCGAAAAATGAAGAAATCTGATTCAAGTCAATAAAATTTTTATGCAGTTTAAGAATGGCACGTCAAAAGGTATTCGTTTTTTGTCAAATCGGTTTGACGTCTTATCAAAATGTTATAAAAACAAGAAAACAAGTTAATAAAAACAAGTAAGAAGAGCTGCATCGTATTCGAGTTGTTGAGCGAGAACCCTATTAGTTCGTGGTTTTGTGAGAAACACCGTTTTTTGAAAAATCCACAAACATGCCGTACTTAACTAAAACCCACAAAATTGGAAGTTTAATGATGATTGGCTACGGAGATAGGACAAGAACACAAAATGAAGTTATTCATTTATTCAGAGAGAAGTCATGATTTACCACCCATATCACAAAGTACCGTAAGCAAGATTGAAAAACAGTTTCGGGAAAACGGACATTTAAGGAAAACAAAAAATCATCGTCAAAGTGCGCTCAATGAAGAGGTCAAAATTAATGTACTTCTCTCTGTTCAAGAAAATCCTCATGTCCCCACTAGGCAGATAGCTGGGGAACTCGAAATCAGCCAGTCTTCAGTTATAAGAACTCTTAAAGCGCAAAAATTTCATTCCTATAAATTGACAATTCTCCAGGAACTCACCGAAGATGATCCGGATAGAAGACTCCAGTTTTGCGAACAAATGATGGACCCACTAGACAAAAATGTTCTAAACATAGAAAACGTCCTGTTTTCTGACGAATCAACGTTTATGTTAAATGGGGAGGTAAATCGACAAAATTATCGTTATTGGGCAGACAACAACCCACACTGGATGAGGGAAGGCCATACTCAACGTCCACAAAAAGTCAATGTTTGGGCAGGGATTATTGGTGATCGAGTAATAGGACCAATTTTCTTCCAAGAAAATCTCAATGGAGCAAGAATTTAGAATTCTTGCAGGAAGAACTACTTCCGAATTTGGCTACTCTATTCCCTGATCCGGTTGAAGCTGATGTCCCGAATAGAAACATCTGGTTTCAACAAGACAAGCCTCCTCATTTTGCTAGACCTGTCCGTGAGTATCTGGATGATGCATTTCCAGGCAGATGGATTGGTAGTAGAGGACCCTTTGAATGGCCACCCAGGTCTCCGGATTTAACACCTCTGGACTATTTCTTATGGGGGTACTTGAAAAACAAAGTTTTCAGGACCAAACAGTTAGTACATGGACAACATTTTGAGCATTTATTGGAGAAAATTTATTGAGTTGAATCAGATTTCTTCATTTTTCGAATTAGTTAATGTTTTTGTTAAATATCTTTTAAATGACAAGGAATAAAAACATGAAATTTGGTACGCATGTGTAACTTGATATACTCTTTAAGAATAGTCATAAAAAAATTAGGGCTACCATTTAAAAAAATAGTCGATGACGTCATATCTCAAATTTGGGACACACTGTATAAAATTTTTCTACATGAAAAAGAGCGCAATTTAAAATACTAATCGACGTGTCCGAGCATATTTCCGAAAAAAAAAAACGGTCTTTTGTTTACTGAATTTATTCCAAGTTAGAGACTCGCACTGTATGTGGTCGGCTCGATAAAAAATTTATGATCTGCGAATAGTTTTTGTAGTTTCTCTTATTACACTTGATTCACTGGTCACCCGTATTCACAGAACTGAATACGGGTCCCGCTAGATCATTCTTCCATGTTTTTCGGTTTCTAAACTCTTGATCAATATTATCAAAAACCAGTTCTATGCAATTCGAATTAACAATCATTATTTATTAAAAGAGCTGAGCATTTTCTCTATTTGGATATGCGCCAAAAAACAAGCGTGCATTTCAATGACGAAGCTGTTTGTATGGACCAGCCAATTCTCTCGGATGCAGGTCATGAAAAACAGTAATATTCACTCAATGCCATACAAGTTTCAATCTGCGTGAATATTGTAACAAAGGAAACTATTCCCTGTTATTCCCAATTAGCCCAAATGTAATCCTGGATGCTCCGGAAAATGCATCGGGAATCTCACCGTAAGATATCACACCAAAGCACTATTGAGAAAGATGATTTTTATCATGCAGTTATAATTTGTAAGATATCTGATGAGTAAAACTCACAACATTGGTTATTTTAGTTTTATTTGGAAATACACATTTGTGATTTATTTATTTGTATTCATTATTCATTAAGAAAAAGGTGGTAGGAGTAGTCGCAATGAGAGGTCTACGATGCGTGAGTTCTCATATATTGTTTATCCGGAACTAAGGAAAGACTATAAGTATAAGAGAAATAAGTATAAGTATAAGAGTATAAGAGAAACATGGATATAAGTATGTGTACAAAATTAAAGTGAGGAGCTTACCAATTAGAGAAATATAAAGATAGCATATACAGAAATAAAAGATTCAATGAGGAGTTGTTCACTCATGACAATAACTTGGATCATAGTTAGTATTATCGTTGATTGAAAAAAAAAAAGATACGCAAATCCCATGTTAAAATTCGTGACTCGCCGTCTCTCGCTCTCCTCACGCTGCCGGCCCAGTAAGCTAGCGACAATACACGATATAACGGCGCCGAAATGAACTAACGTCTGGAAAAGAGATAAGAGATAATCAAATATTTCAAATTCCAAGAAATGATGCGGGGCGATGCGCTTGGTTTTTGACGAACACGTACGCCTAGCCAAACCAAACACTTATTTATTGATTCGCAATTGATAATGAGGTTCTTGGCCAATGATTGAAATTTTTAAATTTTAAGTCATTCAAATGAACTGCAAACTTATATTTTTTTCAATTCAATGACTTCTCTTGAAATTATTTCATTTTAAAATTTGACCATTTCTATAATTATTATATGAAAGTTTATTTAATAAAAGACTGCATAATATATCAAAAATTATATGTATATTTTTCCAATGCTATTTAATTATTTCACAAAATGAACTTTGAAATTTAAAACTGAGATGTCACATAATAATTAAATTATTATAGAACCCTTAATTAAAAGCTGATATCTTAACCATATAGAGTGGCGTATGGAAAGGGCCCTTCATTTGATAAAATTCTGATCCTGCATCATTTATCAAAGAAGCGTTGTCTCAATTCTGAAGAAATCATGCAAAATGGGTAATTTTTGCCAAGTTAAGACTAACCTTTGTACAATTATCATGTAATTTTTAGAAAGTGCAAAGGTTCTGTCTCTCTTTTGAATGGTGCTTGCCATTTTTATCAAAAGTTAAACAGAGAAATGTTGGAGAAGTAGCTTTTTTTAACGTGAGAAAAGGGCACTAAACATTTTTTTAAAGAAGTCTTCAGGACAAGTAAACTGACAAATGGATTGAAGTTCTTGAATGCACCATCACTTCTTTGATAACTGATGCAGGATCAGAGTTTTATCAGATTTGAAATGCTTTTTCCATGTCCGTCACCGTATACCTACCACATTTCATCTTTCAAAAAAATTCGGAAATATGAATAGAATATTCTGAAAAAAAAAACAATTGTTTTCTCTAGAAAGATAAGTATACTTATAATGATTGGAGTATCAATCTCATTTTGATGAAATTCTCACTTTTCTTTGGGGCTTTGTTGAATGTTCTTGATGAACAACGGTCCGAATTCTGTCCATCTCCAACTTGAGTTTATTGTGAGTCATTGTTTCACTAATAACTTTAGATATTGCTCTATATGTTCTGGACATAATGATGTATTATGAATATACAATATACTTCTTCAATCAAAATATTGAATATGCATTTGGAGAAATAAGCATTCAATTTAACGGCGTCAAAAACATTGTTAAATTGATAAATAGTCTTTTGAGTGAGGACCCAAGATTGATTTGATGGCCGTTTTAGATTTAGTTCCTGATGCTTGCAGTAGTCTTTATTGAATATGAATAATTCTTTCTCATCATCTTCTCATCACCATATTTTCACGGATGTCGATAGATCTTTTCAAAACGAATTAGGGGTCTTATTTGTCAAAATGACGAAACAATTGAGGAAAGCAGTTGAATCTATTGTCATCCACAATAAAAACAATTTAAATCATGTTAAAAATGTCTCCCGGAAAATAAAGTTGTACCTATACCTATATGTATGTATGATATACCTCTTTTGCTATATAGTTAGATCCACATTCCGTCATTTTGACGTTGAAGTCAAGTACATACATAATAAAATGATATCATGTGAATTTGTTCACCAATTTTGAAGTTTTCAGTGTGCATTGAGTTCATTATGCCTGGATCAAGCGATATATTCCAGATGGAATCTTGGGCAATGTAATCCAGTTTACAAACACAAACGATCATATCCTGAATGATTCAGCACAGATGCAAATCAATTTCAAGCATAAGATATTTAGTCGTTTTCAAAATACACACCGATATTCTAGACTTTTTTCTGTGCAATAAATGCATGGTTATTTCAAATTACGATATTCCAAGTATCCAACAATGAATTTCAAAAAATCATAATAGACTGTGAAGTTCATATTGTGTAGAAATATTTATCGGGTGATAATAACTTTCTCATGCCATAATATCCATACTTTTGCCACGCGTCAAGCATGTCCAATGAAGAAGCCTAATCCTCAGGGTGAGCGGCGAGCGTCCGGTGGAGCCGACAATGCATATTATGTCCAGGTAGGTATACTCAAGTATACTGTTTCAGCGCCAGCAAATTTAAATTCTCGGACATATTTTGGCCAAACGCCATCTAGGAGTCGCCCATGTTTAGGGTCACGTTTTGGCCCATTAACTTTCGTATCTTTCTTCTTTTCAATCAACGGTATTATGCATTCACCACTTTAGACATACACATCACTATTACTTGTTGGATACGTTAAGCATACTGTAAATATTGACAATAAGACGAAATAAATGAGTAAAACACATAATTGAAACAGTTTGACTTAAAAGTGACAAACAGATTGGTGTGGACGGACCCACACCATAATCACTATGACCATGGTAGAAAGAAACAAGGTATGCCAACGCGCATCTCACTGTGACGCAAATGCAACAATGATACAGTGTTGCCATATTGGCGATTTATCGCAATTGGACTACCTCTAGAAACCACAACTTGAGACAAAATTTCAATAAATATCACTAAGCTGTTCTTTAATTACTTATTTTGATTTGATGCTATTTTTTGCTTTATCTATTTTGCCTAAAATAAAGCAAAATTTTGTATTTAACCTCTATTTTAAAAACGTTCAATTCCAAGGTGTACAGTATATTTTCAAGTTGGCAACTTTGACTGGAGTGTCAGGTTGACAGATGACAGGACTTTCTGGAATGAGTCTACATAAAGTCCTTCGTTGATATTATTGTTTTGAATTTTGAATATTTAAAGGAATAATTCGTCTTATCTGTTATTGCTTTGTTCGTAATTATGTTACCGAGTGACCTAGTCAGTTGAATCCGTCTCCAAACCTCGTCTGGTTTTTGATTGCTTGATATTATCAAACTTCAACGAAGATGGGAAAGTTGGGGAAATAGTAAATGCCATAGACAAAGAAATGGGAACAAGAAATTGATTTTCAAGGTATATTTTTTGATTATTTATATACAGTGTGACCCATTTGTTTTGGGAACACCCTGATAAAAAGTTTATTTCTTAACCGATTTGGTTCGTTTTTTTTTTTGGATTGTAGAGCTCGAAAAATTGTATATTCTTGGCAAAAAGTGACCTTTGCCATTTTGACTCCAAGGCCTACTATGTTAGTTTTTGAGAGCAAAATTAGTTACAAATTTTTAGTTTTATGTCATTTTTATTTGTTTTGATAGAATCAAAGATTGTTAAAGTGCGAATTTTTAATTTTTTTCAACATGATATTTTCGGTTGAAAATTTGTATAGAGCCGTTTTAAAGGATGCTGAATCCAGTGGCGCACACAGATTTTTTCTAAAAAAATGGCTAATATGGTTTCCTGAAATTTTGCTCTTAAAAACTAACATAGTTGGCCTTGAAGTCAAAATGGCGAAGGTCACTTTTTGCCAAGAATATACAATTTTTCGAGCTCTACAATCCAAAAAAAAAACGAACCAAATCGGTTGAGAAATAAACTTTTTATCAGGGTGTTCCCAAAACAAATGGGTCACACTGTATAAGTATTTATAAATGAGGTAATAACCACAGTAAATGAAATAACTTATCTGTTATGCTAGATAGCACTTGTGAAAAGCTACGTTCCTTTGTCACCATGGTTACTATAACCAAAAATTGTAGCGTTTGACGTCATTGCGCAATCCAAGCCAATTTTTCTCCGAGTGTCTGGCATACCTTGTTTCTTTCTACCATGACTATGACATGCATTATATGCTTGGTTAAAAAACCAGTATGAATTTCCATAATAACAGAATTGCAATAAACTGTACACCCGTGGCTGCATCTGTGAACATCAGACGCAACTCACTCACTGACAACTACAGAATCTGTAAATTATAATGATGGCATTTCACGATTGGGATGTATGACGTTGGTATGTTATCCCATCTCACATCAGATGCTGAAAGTTGAAACAAAAAAAAAACGAAAAAGGAAAATGGAACTAGTCATCATCCATGTGAAGATATGCTCTGTAGTTTTGTGGCGCATCCATGATTTACCAGATTTTTTGGGGTATTTTGCCACACCCTATCAAAAAACAATCAAACAAGTGTTAATATACCGGATCTTTAATATTACCTGAAAAAAGTCTATTGGTAAACAATAAAACCTTTCAATATCAAACGTTTCGGAAGCAAATTTGCTTCCGTCGTCAGTGGAACCTGAAAAAGAAACAACTAATTCAAATTCAAAAAATATTGTTTGTCTTTTTGTGTTAAAGTGACATTCTGTGCCAAAAAACACGAAAAAGCAGATTTCACTACGAAATCACAAAAAGACAAACAATATTTTTTGAATTTGAATTTGTTTATTGAAAATCATTTTTCTCATCGCAGCTCCTATTTTTTCGGCAAGCAGTCTTTTTTATCAAGAATGATTTTTTGTCTTATCTTTCAATTTTTGGTCCATTTCACCTCTTGTTTACTGCATTCGTGGGCATACTTACTGTATACAGGGTGCGCCAATAGTGCGTGAACGAGATATTGTCCGTTTAAAAAAGCACATTTTTAAAATTTGTTGCTGGGGCGTGATAGACAGACCTTGAGGCTACAAAACTAAACGACTGGCTGGCGGTCTGCAAGTTCTTGCGAGTGCGTGGGGCAGTACACGGGCGACTCGTCGTTGCTTGCGCCTCGCGTCGCACTTCACGTTACATCGCAGATACAGACTACCATAAAAATAAAGACACACATGATAATCAAGGAATCGTATGAATGTGCTTATTAGAAATGGGAATTCTGAAAAGTTTCCAATATTTCAATTTTCTTACCTTTAGTATTTTTTTAAGTTGTCATTTAAAAATTTTGTCAAAACGAGAAAACGTCTTTGGGAAGAGATGAAAGTTTTACTCCATTCTCTAGCCAATCCTCAATTGTCTGATTTGATATTACTGTATTATCGGTTAGATACTTCGTAATAATCACATTTGGAGGCACCAGCGAGATAATTACTGTGATAGGACATTGAGAGAAATTTTCCCGATGGAGGTTCTGATGAGAACGTTCGATGTATCTAGAAATGCATTTCAACGAATCCATGAAGATACAGTGAGGCTTTTGGGATCAGAGAATTCAAATCTACATTTGGTTAAAGGTAATTTGACAGTACTTCAAGAAAAGTCAGATTTCTTGTAAGATTTGGATACCGAGTATAATATAAATTATATATTAGAGAATGATCCTGAGGGTATTGATATTGATACTGAAATGACCATAGCTGATGAATATTCATGTAAATTTCATACTATCAAAGATGAGGTTGAAGTAATGATAAGTATGTCAGAAGTGACAGGGACTCCTCAATTTATGGAAAATTCACATTCATGTTCGTCACAAAATAAGCTAAATTATCCTGAAATACAATTTCGTAAGTTTGGTGGAGATATTCAAAATGGTTATTATTCTGGAGCCAGTTCAAAAGGATCCATGAAGATAAGACTCTACTGAGTGACGATAAACTACAACTTTTAATTCAAGCAACAATTCCCAAATCCCGTGCACGACAAGTTAATGAAAGCTATCCACCTATTGCAGAAAATTATCCAAAAGCCATTGATAGTTTAATTCAACGTTTTGGAAGACAAAATTCACAAGTAGAGGTATATGTACGTGAAGTTCTCAAGCTGGTACTGAGTAATTTAAATAGCCCGTCTAAACTAGGCTATTTGTATGATAAAATTGAGACACAACTTCGATCATTGGAAACATTGAATGTGTCATCTGAAACTTGTTCTGCAATGTTATTACCTTTGGTAGAGTCTTGTATTCCTTGACAGCTATTGAGAGCATGGCAGAGAAATGCAAATTTTCATGATGCTGACAATTCACAACTACGATTAGATAATCTTATGAAATTTATAAGGAAAGAAGTAGAAAGTGGAGAACGAATCGCTTTGGCACCCACAGGATTTGGGAAGAAATTTCGGAGAAAAGATGTCATGAATGAAGTATCTTCACGTTCATCCATTCCAACTACCAGTGGCTTAATCAACAACAGATTATAGTGTGTATTTTGTACAAAACAACATCTCAATAGTGAATGCCCGGATGCCATAGGCTGGACGTTAATTGAGTGGAAAAAAGTTTTATCTGAAAAAAGGTTGTTGTCATACATGTTAAAGATTTGGACATATATCACGAAAAAAAGCCAAACTCAAGTGTCAACACTGCGAAGGTAATCATGTAGCCTCGATGTGCCCACAAACTAACAGTCTTCCAAAACCAAATTAAGCTATTTCAGTTTCTGAAGGTTTATACAATGTCTCTTTTAGCGAAAAAGTGTTCCTGCAGACTCAAGTGATAATTTTGAAAGGCAGAGAAAAATCACGTCCAGCTAGAGCTATTATTGACACTGGATCTCAGAAAACGTACATCAGCAAGGATCTAGCTCTGGATATGAAGTTTGAAATTATCAGGACTGAAGAACTGTTCCATGGAATGTTTGGACGTGTTTGTTCAGAAGCTATTAAGCATACATGTTACAGAATTTAGTAGAAAATCCGGAAAGCCATTATCAATGTCATTTTGAAGCATTAAATCAACCAGTTATAAGTACAGATGTCTCAAGTGTGAAAAATGGTCCATGAATGGAAGAGTTTAGAAATTTGAATATCAAAGTAAATGATATTAATCTAGGTCCAATAGAAGAATTGATTGGAGCTAATATTGCGGGAAAATATACATGTAGTTCTCGACATATCTTGAAGTGTGGATTAGTTGCTATGTAAACTTCATTGGGTTGGACCTTGCCGGGAAAAATATCAACATCACAAAGTGGAGATAATAAGTCATCATATATGGTAGCTTCAACATTATTTAGTACAACAAAATTGTCAGATATGTGGAGTTTGGACATTCTTGGAATTGAGAATCCAGAAGATCAAAAATCCAAAGAAGATATCCAGTGTGAGGTTCTAGATGAATTCCTGAAAACAATTACTAGAAAACCAGATGGAAGATATGAAGCAACAATGCCTTGGATAAGAGGACATCGACCATTACCCAGCAATTTGAATATTGCTAAAAAAGACTTGATAACCTACTGATCAAACTCGAAAAGGCTGGATATTACAGTGATCACGATCAAATCTTCAAAGATTGGTAAGAAAAAGGTATAATTGAACAACTGCCCAACGATGTCCAGGGTAATACTAAACATGATTTGCCCCATCGACATGTGATAAAGCTGTCCAGTGCTACCACCAAATTACGACCTGTGTTTGATGCTTCAGCAGGTGAGGAAGGAAAAACATCGTTAACAATGTTTGGAATAAGGTATGAATCTAATGATGTTGATACCTTCATTATTGATAAGTTTCCGGTAGTCAAAGATTGGTGTGATATCGGACATTAGAAAAGCGTTCTTGCAGCGTTCTTGCTATTAGTATACAGACTTACCAGGGTTGTTTTTGGAGTAACATCTAGTCCATTTTAACTGAATGCAGTAATTTAAGCAACATTCACAGGAGGTTCTGGATGAAAAGCGAGAGGATTTAGACGAAAAAATTATTTTTAAGCTGAAGAATTCTTTCTATGTTGACAATTGTATGACGAGTGTAGATACCGAAGAACTGATGAAAAACTTTATTCAGCAATCAATTCAAATTTTTGCTGCAGCCAAGTTGGATCTGGAATCTACAATAACTACAGCCAATATCAATGAGAAATGCCTTTCTTCCGTATTGGGATTGAACTGGGAACGATTTGGAGATACTTTGCAAGTATGTCTGGATAACTTGCAGAATATTGACACAAGTAAAGTCACAAAGAAGTTGATGTTATCCGTTACAAATAGGATATGCGATCCCATGGATTTATATCACCCGTTCTCTTATGTCCAAAAATATTATTACAGAAAACATGGGTGATTCGTATAAATTAAAATACTGAGGTACCCGAAGATATAGAAGATCAATTTCTTAAGTGGTTACATGATTTGAATATTCTATCTTCATTGAAGATTGCCAGATCTACTTCTTCTTTGAGAAAATCTTTGGGCTATGATGATTTTTCCACATATTTCTGGACGGATTCAACAGCTGTTTTATCTTCGATGAAGCTAAGACAAAATGGAAACCTTTTATATGGAATCGAGTGGAAGAAATACGAAGATTGAGTCAAATATCTGACTGGAACTATGTGCCAGGAAGTATGAACCCAGCTGACTTGCCTTCTCGAGGGTGTAGCACAACACAGTTGTTAGAATCTTGTTAGTGGAGACGACCTCATTGGTTACAAGATGGGTGTATGTTTTGGCCTGCACAAGATTTCCATCATGATGAACCAGAAGTAATGGACGAAAAAGAAAGACGGTTGAGAATTAACTATCAGTAGAAAAAATTGATTTCTCACAGTTTATAGAAAATTCCCAAAATTCATCAGGATGGTCAAATTGATAGGTTGGATCAGAAGATTTATTTGTAATGCACGAAAATCAAGAAATTCAAAAAATTGAGGTGATTTTCTTACCTTTGAAGAATTACATGAGGCTGGAATGATTTTGTTAAGAGGTGTTCCAATCATCAGAATCAAAACAAAAATCACAGAAAGAAATGATTCTGAGAATTTCCTGTATCCGATACCTCTACCAAATAAACATCCAGTAGTGAGTGGTTGGATAAATTTTTGATACTCATCACAGAACACATATACAAAGTTTAGAAGACAAACTGACGTAGAAAATTTTACGGAACAATGCGCCACGGAATGAAGTAGATGCGAATCGAACTATCAGACTTGGATAATGAATTATTGAAGATTTCTGTAATTTAATAAGCGGATTTTGGCGTTAACCAGGCTACGAATTTTCCAACCTAACTTTTCTTCGCAGTAGGGGCAAATCGCTTGGAGGCACCTAATCAAATATTTACGTTATACCATGAATAATACTTTTAGTAACCAGAACGTTTTGGGGTATGATCCCGGGCTGGTATCGATACAGTTACCAATTACTCACCAAACCTGGTAACAACAAATCGTTACTTGGTTAACGCCAAAATCCGCCTATTATATAGTTCCCTCTACATAAAAGCACTGACATTGACTTTGACGTTGAAAATGTCTTTATTTATTAAATAAAGACAAAAACCTTGAATAGATGTTGTGTTTTTGGTTCTTATTGACCCTGTGTGATGGTGACTATGAGAAAATGCCACTCCGCGGGTCTTGGAAAGTGGTGCATGGCTCCATGTGGCGTAGGACGGCTGGGCTGTACGAAACTCCTCGAGGAACACTTCTTTTGTTTCTCCCCCTTTGTTCAACCTTTTCAGGATGGTGTCACTTAGCCTCACTGTTTAATTTGTTGTATCATACACTGGGCGAAATCCCATTAGTTTTTCTGGCAGAAAGTTTTTTGCCATCGTGACTCTCCTTATTTTGTGGAGGATGCATTTCTCCAGAACATTGATCAGCCTCTAGTATTCCAAATTGTATTCTGCGTTCTTATTGGTTTTTTGATGAGGATTACCAGGACATTTTTTCACTTAGAGAGAAATCAAAGCATGGAAGACAACATGAATATAAAGGGTGACCTCCGAATGACTTGATCTATCATCATGACAATCTGATAAGCTGTCATGTGACATTCCACATTCCGCCATCTTCTTGGGATCTAACGAACTTCAGGCACTTCAGCGGCTCTCCGTGGATGCGAATCAAAGCTTTCACTCAAGCCCCGCCCTCCATTTACGGTTTTGTTCTAAACTTTGTATATGTGTTCTTTGATACTCATGTGAAATTATGTTATGCGGGAGTACAGAGTCTTATGGCCAGTTCAAGAGAGAACTATTTGATTATAGGAGAAAGAAGATCCATCAAGTCGGTTCTATCAAAATGTGGAAAATGTAGACGATACGATTCAAGACGTTCAGATGCACCATCTGTTGCTTTACCCATGAATCGAGATAAGGATGCTGCAGTTTTCAATGTGACTTTTTGGACCTCTATTTTTGAAACAGAAAGTCAAAATATGGGTTGTCATTTTCACTTGTGTCATTTGTAGTGCGGTACATTTGGAGATTGTATCCTCTTTAAGGACAGACAATTTTGTGAGATCTTTTTGAAGATTAATTGCAAGACGTGGAAGACCCAAAACAATTTATAGCGACTATCAAACCAACTTCACTGGATTTCAGAATTTGTTAAACTCATCAGATTGGATCGGGCTAAGAAATATTCATGAGATTGAGAGAATAGATTGGAAGTTCAATCCTCCAGCAGCTGCATGGTGGGGAGGATGGTGGGAGAGATTAATTCGTGTGATCAAACAAACTCTTTTCAAAGTATTGGGACGGGCATGTTTGAGCTACGAAAAGTTGAGTTCGGTTTTATGTGACTGTGAAGCAATGATAAATTCCAGACCACTTACTCATATATCTGAAGATACTTCAGATATAGTGCCGTCAACACCCAAAATATTTTTGCAAGATATTCAACAAACTGGTTTAATAGATTTGGATTCCATCGAAGCCACATATTTGAGGAGAAGAAATCAATATAGAAACAAACTCAAATCAGATTTATTGAAACGTTTTCGAAAAGAATATATGAGACAGTTGATTTTAAAAAACAACAATTGAAGAACAAGACTTATCAAAATTGGAGAGCTCGTTCTCATTGAAAACCAAATTGAAAAAAGATTGGATTGGTCATTAGCAAGAGTAGAGGAGGTGATATATGAAAAAGATGGTCTTTTCCGAGTTGTGAAGTTGAAAACATCTTATGGTTATTTGGTCCGTCCTATTCAACATATTTTTCCATCAGAATTGGAAGATGGAGACGAGTATTCAATAATTGAGAGTTGGTTAAATCATCAATTTCCCGAAGGCGATCTTAGTGCGAGAAAAAGGAGATCTGGAAAAAGAATTAATCCTCCCAATAGATTGAATTTATGAAAATCTCCACCAGAGAATTTCTTTTAGTTGATGGGAGAATGTTAGAAATGGGAACTTTGAAAGGCAGAGACAAATCACCGGTTTCCGGAAGTCCAAGATTGGTGTGATATCGGACATTGGTAAAGCGTTAATGCAGATGAGCCTTCATGAGACAGAGAGAAATTTTTTGATAATGAAGGTATTAACGTTATCAGATTCATACCTTTCTCCAAACACTGATTAAACGATGGGCTTCCTCTAGTTCTGTTTTTCCAAATAAATACAATTATTACAAAATCGTTATTCACATTTTTGTATTCAGCACCACCCAATTAGTCGAAAACGAAACTAAACTCGCCATTTTGTTAAAATTTTTAAAATTTTGAAGGGGGCCGGCCTAAAACCCCTCAAAATCATAAAAATTGCACTTTCAACAATAAATCAAGATTTGCCATCCTCAACTATGTCGGAATCAACCACAATATTGCTGGTGTGCTAAGAGGGAGAAAAACATATTTTTTAAGTCAAAATCCCCCTTCCCCTCTCAAAAATCAAAATATTTGTACCATATGATATTTTCGACCTCAAATTTGAAATCTATACCATCAAATTAGCCAAAAACGACTCATGGATCAGTTATCGGTCAGAATTCACGAAATAAATTTCAAGTGGTAGTTCACCCCCACCCCCCAAAAATCCGCTCTCAAGGGATTAATCAAAAATTACCACGGGCAAGGTCTTGAATATCAACGTGCAAAGTCTCTTGCTTCTATCCAAAAATGCAGTATTATTTTGAGTACCGCTAGTACTATCACTGTTTCATAGTCCCTTTAGCAAAAACAAGTTAACAGTTTTCTATTATTGTCAGGACTCCAAACCCAAGATCTGACTGTCATCAAAATAATCACTCCAGAGAATGAGACCCTAATCGTTGCATCGATTTACCTTCCGAGCGAAAGCCCTACAACTCGAGTGATCGATCTTGTGAATTTTTGTGAAAACATCAATCCTTCTCTCCTTATTGGATATGCCTCCAACGCGCATCACATTATTGAGGAGTCGATAACATGTTGAGCAAACTTAGAATAGAAAAGGACATTGAGCAAAGTTCGCAGGCTCCTCAGAACAGCAAAAGGACTGCGCACTCCAGAAAGCTGGAATGATTGCAAAACTGCCTAGAGAAACTACAAGAACGGTCATAAGATCTGCAGAAAACATAGCTGGCAAAGCATCTGCGCTCCGTCTATGCAACATCTTAGCAAAATACCTTGGAGCCAAGTAGATTGTCTAGTTTAAGCGAATGGCAATTCAACCAAGTCTGAGGAAGAGACGCCCAACAGGCTGCTGAAAGTGCACTTTTCTGAAGCATCGGGGCAAGTCCCCGACCTGCCACACCATGTAAGATCCTGCAAAGCACTCGACTATGAAACTGCAATAGGGAGCGTACTTTTTGAAAATGTAAGATGTGCTCTTGAGTCCTTCTCATAAAGCTTCAGGGATGGACGAGGTTTTTCCTGCCCTGCTACAATGGGCTTAATAACCTGATAAAGCTCTTTTGCTCATGCCTAGCCATGAGTTATACGCTGGAAGAAAGTGGAGGTGATATTTATCCCGAAATCAAGGAAATCCGACAACACCAACCTGGTCCCTCCGACCAATTTGACTATCAAGCTAAAATAGCATAGGTATACTTGAAAATACATGCTTCAAGAACTTATCAAAATCACATTTTTCAGGCAACTGTGCGAAAGTAACAAAAACGAAGTACAGAGATTATTGCTTGCTAAACTTGGAACAATATAGGTTCATAGTTTTTTTTACAGGCATGTAACCGAGGTGTTCTCATGATTAAATTTACCTTTTCTACTAACACTTGAATCCAAACAACTTTTTCAATAAAAGCAACATAGCGGAAAGCTTTTTATCAAGTTTCGTTCAACTCTATTTACTTCAGGTTAAGACAGTTATTCCCGAAGGTAGCCAAAGTTTCAGTCTCAAAATAAGTTGTTTTTCTCAATTCTGAGTCTTTTCCCGAGAAACCCACATTTTTTTTGTCAAAATATAATTATTGATGATGATGACACTTATGAATTATGTTATAAAAATCTGATATGGGTTTTGATTAAATTCTCCATTATATTGTTTTGGTTTATTTTCTATGTTTTTTTATCGATTTCTAGTTTGTCGTAATGTGTTTCAGTGGGTCTTCTTTTTCCGTTAATGTATTGTGATAGTTAATTCATCCATTCAATAATTATCACAGGAAAATACGTTCTCCAGTTGAAGGCTTTGACAATCAATAACTCAAAACTCCATATTCTCATCCAAATAACCTTTTAGTATTTCCAATTATCACATTCCAGTAAAATGTGTCAGCGTGATTAATTCTCCTGTCACACACAATTGAAGAAGGGTCGACTACTTGGAATTGGATAAATTGTACCCTTGACTGAAATATGACAGTTATTGGAATAGTTTTGATAAATACCTTTCCAAGTTTGATTTTATGGATAACTTTGAACTTCTGGGAGGCTTATCAGCGGAACGTCCAGAAATATTAAATTTGTGATCAAATCATCAGCCTCATATTATGATTCTTTGTAATGAGATGTGCAAAAATAAATTATGGTCTTTGATTCAATATGTGGTTTTATCACTTTTCTAGAGAGTAGCTCATGAGATTGTAACGGAAAATCTGATGGTTGGTCTCCCGTAACCACGTGTCCTCAATTCAAAAAATCTCACCCTTTGACTGTCTCTATGTTTTCTTATAAGCACAACGGTAACATCGTCAAGGTAGTCCAAGAAATGAGAAATCACATCTTACAACTGTTTGAAAGTTATCAATCTCATGAAATTATAGCTTCTCTATAAAAAAAGTCTTTCCTTCAGCTGAACTGGCCAAATTATTAAGCTCATTTGCATGACAGGTAGCCGGTTTAATGCCAATTTGAGCCCATTGAAGTGTAACTGGGTGTGACTCTGGCTTGATTCCGAATAATTAGGGTTGAGCCGGATTGATTTTGACCAGGTTGGTTTGTGTCAAGGGAAGCTGTTCGAAAACAGAGACATTTGATTTGAGTAACTGTTACACTGTGAAATTGTCGCTCGGACTATTTTTTTTTCAATATCATATGCCCACAATGGGAATTGATGTGACAACCATAATTGGAATGATTTCACAAGTGATGTAGAACTGCTGTCATGGACGACTATCAATTAGTGATAAACTCGTGAACAAAGATCACCTGTTCAATAAATAACTAAATCAGCTCTATTCTGGAAAATAAACGTTATTTTTCCACTTACAATACTCATTTTGACTCATAAATCACGTCAGTGAAATTGATTACACTCAACTTCAATAAAATCCGTAATGGTTTCTCCAATCGTTTTCATATTTGAAAATCGGATTCTCCATACTTTCTGATTGCAAGCCAGAAATAAATTACTACTTTCCAAATTTTATTTGATATATGTTTTACCGTTTGGTCATTCTTTTCATTGTTTTTTTAATTGGATATGACATGTTAATATACAAACACGACTCAGCCACGCCTAATAGAGACATGGCGATTAAAACGAGCTGCTTATATTGACTATGATAATGGTTTTTTCAACACCAAAATGCAAAACATGCACTAAGCAAACACCGATTATTACTTGAAAGCTTGATTTCATTGGACCTATTTTTAAATACATGTGTTCAGGCAGGCTTTTAAATACATTCCTAATTTCACCAAGAAAGCCAGAGAACGACAGGCTCAACGCATTATTGGTTTTGGATTTTGAATGATAACATACCATCAAAACATTATTTTCAGATAACGTAAACTCCTTTGTTTTTTTCAAAAGAGGTTCTTTATTGATCCGACTAAATTTAAAGTCCTCTAGATAATACTGTTTTCATTAAGGCACATCACGTTTGAATCCAAGAAAAGTAATGGGACAAAGTTGAAGTTATTTTCGCTGTTTTTGACAGTCAATTTTGTTTTTTCTCTGTGATGGCTCAGTCTATTTGTAACATGTGATAATCATATGGTACACATACTCATGTGCATAAAAATCGATCCAGTCTAATCTGGTATTGTGGAAACCCATCGCGTATTTCTCAAGTGAGTTTCAGGTAGATATCAAATTTTGGTTCAAAACAAGAAAGACACGTTCTAGAAAATATCTACTCAAACATTGCTGTTTATTGAAACGAACAGTAAATACGCATATTTTTTTATAATGCGTGAAGATGTGACCCACATATTAATATTATTCAAGAGAATTACTCATTTCTTCTCACGTTTCCAATGTTCAGAAGAAAAAAACGCAATTCGCTCTGGAATTGAGATATTCTCTGTGATGAAAACAGCTTCATGTAAAGGAAACGCGATATATCAAAAGGAAACAAAATTGTCGATTAAAACGAACTGCACGCTTCAACTTCCAGAGTTTCTCCCCATTCCTGTTATTTGCCAAAAACTACTTCACAGACGGACTGTATGTGATTCAAACATAATATTATATCAGAAACTTCACAAGCTTTTTCACCAAATCACGTGTGGATCATTCTAACTAGACTGATTAGTACGCTTGGGACAGTTATTCATCAGTTCAAAAAAGTTCCACCCCTACCTATTATTCCAAAACCCAACTAGAACAAACCGCTCTAATTTTGATATATCACAGTTACAGAACACGTATAGCACCGTAAATAACACGAGTTATATAAGTAGCTCTATGCTGATCAAACAATAATATATCAAGCGAGATATAACTGTCAAGTCATAAATTCCTGGACAGGCATTAATGAATAGCCTAGAGCTGATTCGGCATAAAATTATGATATCTAAATGTGCGTTTTGCTTTGTTCTCATACAACTCTCATTTGCAGATCGTGTCAAATTGATCAGTATTAGCAGAAGAAGGGTGAGAACTGCTATTTTGTACTCGCTAATTCTCAGAATTTATCTTGAAATGTGTTCACAGGAACAGTACAGGTGAGTTTATCGTGATTAATTTGTATTTATTGATTCTTTCAGGAAAGATTTGGAACATTTCAGTTGAATTTTGATGATATCTTTTCAGAATTCGACTCATATTGAGTCCATCATAAATAAAACCAATGAAGGTCCAAAACCTAAATTATTATTGTATTTTTTTTACAAGAATTGGATGTTTTTTATCAAAATGATCAACGCAGTTGCATTTCTATTTTAATAGCGTCTATTCCCAAATTTCAAGATTAAATAAAATATTTTCCATGAAAGTTACTTTGATCAATCCCTCAATTTTAAAGGTTTTATAATCCAGTTAAATTGTAGTTTTGCAAACAAATTTTGGGATAGTCCTGATTTTTTGATTGGATATGTGTTTTGGTGCGCTGAACCCGAATCTGAGATTTGCCAACAAAATTTTCGACGCAACATTGGAAAAAATGCAAAAGAACCCAAAAACTATGACATTTTATGCGAATAACCTTCCTATTCTGAATGAAAGTACATGACATTTTCTGCATATTTCATCTCTAGGCTGTTTTTCTCAAACTCACCGTTTGGGCTCAATTGTTCTCTGAAAATTGTGATATTTTTTCTGTCGCCGAAACCCTACTTTTTCTACTCCACAACTCTGATTTATTGTGAGAAATTGTCAGTGAATAACACATGTTCCATTTATATATTACAAGACTGCAGGCCTTCTAGGCCCCTGCCTTCACAAATCCATTTTTTCATCACAATCATGACATATAAGGAAGTCATCACGTATCGTCTCTCAATTATTCTTGTTCGTATTCTTCTACTTTCCGCACTATATGTCCCCATTTGTCTCTGTCCGTAGCGACTTCCCTCCACAACTCCACTTCTACTTTCCTGAGGTCAGATTTGACCGCATCAAGCCATCTTTTTCTGGGTCTCTCCCTCCTTCTTTTTGCTCCCACTCCTTCCATGAGCACTCTCTTAGTTATTCTGCACTCTTTCATACGGGTAACGTGGCCCAGCCATCTGACTCGTTGAGCTTTCACGTGCTGAACTATGCCAGACTTTGTAAAAATTTCCTTCAGCTCCTTGTGGGTTCTTCGTCGCACAACCCGTTTTATAATTTCTGGCCCCCGGATATTCTACGCCGAATTTTTCTCTGCCATATTTTTAACCTCATTTCATTTTTCTTCGTCAAAACCCAAGATTCACACCCATATAGAATTGTTGGTCTGATCACTGTGCTATAGAGTCTTAGTTTTGCACCTCCTGATATTTCTTTTGAATTTAGCAACTTTTGTAGCGCCCCGGCTACTTGGCTGCCTCTAGTCAAACGTCTGTCGATTTCTGGTGTTTCATCGCACTCGCTCGTCAGCAATACTCACAGGTAATTAAAAACATTGACACTTTCAAAACTGTACATATCACTTCTTGTTATGAAGGGGGCACTGTCCGTGGGCTCATTTCCGCCTTGGCCCATAAAAATATATTTAGCTTTCTCGTTGTTCACTAGTAGTCCGTATTTGCTTGCCCCCCTTTCGAGTTTGTTGAAAGCATGTTCTAGTTCTTCAAGTGATCTTGATAACAGAGCTATGTCGTCGGCATATGCAATTATCTGATGCCTGTTATGGTATATCAAACCTTTGGACAATACTCCTGCTTCCCTGATAATAGCTTCCAGTACAAGATTGAAGAGAACTGTAGAAAGGGGGTCTCATCGTTTTAATCCTCTCCTTCCCACAAACCCTCCTGAAAGTCCTGGTAGAGGGGAGCCTCTACCAGGACTCTTATAAATACATGGTCGAGGGTTGTTTTGATGAGTCTAATTAGTTTTCTGGGTATCGCTAGTTTATTTAACGCTTCGTATAGCTAATTTCGAGAAATAGAGTCGTATGCCTGCTGGAAGTCGATGAAGAGTACGTGTAGTGTGAGGTCTTGCTCATAGCTATTATTGGCTATCATTTTTAAGGCAAATATCTGGTCCAAGGTTCCTCTTCCTTTTTTGAAGCCTCCGTGATAGTCTCCAACTTCTTCGGTGCTGAACTTATTCAGCCTATTTCTGATTACTCGTGCTAATACCTTGTATGTGACATCCAATAGCGTGATCCGCCTGTAATTATCGCAGACTGTTTTATCGCCCTTTTTGTGTATTGGACACACCGTGGCATTGTTCCAACTTTGAGGCAACTCCTCTTGTCGTCAGATTTGTTGTAAGAGATTGCATCCATGCTCCATTTAGAACAGGTATATTATGCGGAAACAGATCATTGAAAATCATTACATAATGTTCAATTTATCTAATAACATGCCAAATCGTTACGAAAAAGAAAAATGACCTACGTCAAAAAATCTTGAAAAACAATAAACCTGATAATTAATATTACATGTAACATCATTGTTACATCAGTTGTTGTCTCTTGGTGGGTCCTGGTAGTTCTGCGGTCTTTTGTAGACGACCTGACGTGACACATGTGTTTGTGCTTTTTTATCGTCAAATCTTCTTCATCTGGAATATCCCATTTGTGGTCAGACCTCTGGTCTCCTCGTTCTGTCTATTCATCGGTCATTTGAAAAACCCCATAAGTCTTTCAAGTCTGATGGACTTTTTTCGAGGGCTTCTTAAATGACCGATTCAATTGTGTTTTGGTTACCTTTGATCCATTTACAATGTGTCGGAATAACGAGTTTTGGACAGACTATCGGAGTATCAAGTTTGGAAAAAAATCGTTTCTAATTTTTTTCTCACCCCTTCCCCTCGTTGGTGTTTCTTTGTTGTTCTTGTGAAGTGATACGATTCGACAACCATTGCTTCACCTGAAAGTACACTCCCAGTGGATTTTCTCGTGCAGCAGCTTTAGTTGGGGCAAGTGAGGCAATATTGCCGTTACTTTTGATAAAGATATAAATTGCTTGTATCTTGTGTCATTTAGGCTGGTCCCATATCCTTCCCCACACAGAGACATGAGAAAGATGTTTTCAGCTTCGTTTATCTCGTCCTGGTTTGCATGCGGGTTTCTGAACCCATCGATGATTGATGTTCTTCTATACGACTTTGAGAAATGTAGGTTAACCCTTAACAAATATAGCAGAAGTAGTTTTGTAACTACTCATCGCGTGAAGTAACAATATATTATCTTATGAGCTTTTGTCAGCAAGATGAGGTTTCTAGATGATTTGGGATACCTTATTCTCTTTGGCCGGTTCCAAAAACAAGACATTCTTCATGTTAGGGCTACACAGGTCAATCAAAATCACCAGAAGGTCAATATCTTCCCCTATATATCCATTTGATGTGGCCAACTCCAAAGCTGTTGTAATGATTTGAATCAATTTTCTCCTTATCAAATTTTTTCATTAGCATGAAGATCAACCGATTCTTGGTTTTTGAGTTTTCAAGGAAAATTTCCTCCGAGACAGATGATCCCCATGCATCGAATTTGTGAATTATATTGCAGCAGATTGTTTTCCTTGTGCTTCTCTCAATTCCTCTATATATTGTATCACAATTGTTGATTTACGTACGCGTGCGTACAAAAAATAATGACTATTTGGGGCAGTGGCAACCCCCACAAGTAGGAGCCATACCAAGGCTAGATTTGTATTTTGCCTATCAAAGCACCCCTGAATACCAATTTTCAAAATAACTTCATTATTTTAAAAGTTATCAAAAGAAATCAAGAATTAAAATCTAACTTTGACACCCTGTATCTTTCTCACTATCAACTTTTGGATAAGACAAATTGGGGTCTATCGCAATATTTTCTTTGGAGGAATGTTGTTATCTTATGTGGCATTCATTACGGAGGGTGGTCCGTATAGTTCCAGGATTAGTAGGTTTTTGTTCATCTGTCAAGAAGTAGAATGGGAGAGGAACTGTCTTGAATCAGATAAGATAGAATAGTCTCAGAGTAGTTTCAAGTAGCTGAGAAGGAAAACGGACCTATATTTGTACAAAATCCACTTATTTTCTCCGGTTCACGCTTTTTTTTTCGTACTGAACTTTGGCATATCAGTTGAAACCAGTCTGTCTACGTTGTATTCAACTTGAATCAAGGATAAATTCTTTAGACACCTTGTTGAAGGTTTGAGCTGAAAAAGTAGAGCTTCGCGGGGACGGTTTGAATACGTCGATCTTCAATAAGCCATTGAGACCAAACGGTTCATCTGAGAAAAAAAAAGAAAGGTTTTTCTCGAAAGTTGATGATTTTTTGGTTATGAGTCGCAAACCATAAAAACAAGTGATGTTTGGCTTTTTTTCCAATATTGCGTCACGAAATTTTGTTGGCAAACTTCAAATTTGGAGTCAGCACCCCAAAAAACATAAAGAATCAAAAAATCAGGACTACCCCAAAATTTGCTGGTAGCCTCATTGCACACAATTTGTCTGCATTACTAAGTATGAGACATATTTTGTATGTTTTCAATTCATCTCTTTGTTTTAGATCTTTTTTTAAACAGATGGGTGAGAAACAACGGACCAGCATATTTTGGGTTTTACGTCAATATGCCTGATGTTATTTTTAGCTTTCACAGAATACTTCAGAAGACAATGTGTGTACTATTATATTGTTAAAATCGATTTGCGGTTTACTGAACAGAATCTATCCCCGCGAGACATGATCAGTATAGTGTATCCTGCGTTACTCTAATGTACCCGCGCCACTAAACGACGTATCTGATTACTCTGATTGCATCATGTTTCCTCCAAAACACGCATCGTGGCATGTAACAATCAACGGCCCCTACTGAGAGCACAAATTCAAAAATACATTTACCAAACATGCACTGCCTAATAAATATATCAACTCCAATTTTCGATGTCGCATCAGGAAACTCTAATTTGTCATGATACCTCTCTCAACTTACAAATCCCGGATGTTCCTTTGACATTATTTATGAGCTCCAGTCACAAGCACTGTTTTTTTTGCCGGAATAAATTGATCCTCTAACCGGAATATCCTTCATAACGAGCTGTCGCCTAATTTGGACGACATTTCCTATGCTTTCTCGAACGACAGTCTACAAGAATTTGGGATTTTTCCTTGGCGATGGTTTGATCAATGTTTTATTTGCTGCATCACATTACTGTGAAAAATACAAGTCATGATGTAATGCCAGATATGGTTTTGATACCGTTCAAACAACACTTCCCAGCACAAGATTCCGTCATGCGTCATTGACCAGGTTGGATGCTCCATAACTTCTTTATTTTTATTCATATATTTATGAATTTTGTACCATTTTCCAGATAAATCTTTTTAATTATTGTATATTAGTGACATTTTTGGTTTGATCGCTATTATACAAGCGCAATGCATGAATTTTTTAACTGTAGTCTCAGATGTATCACGAACATTTTGCTTTTTCGATCATCCTATCATCTCATTTCTCATAAGACCTGCAACATTTTAAATGAAATACAAAGCACTTTTTTGAACACAAATCATAAAATCAAACGAATCCACCTTGAATGAAGTTTTGTAGCACCTTCGTCCTTGCTCGAACCGATCACTATTCTGAATGCTGAAAATTAGAGGATCATGCCCCAACCTACCCTGACACACGTCACACACCTTCTATTAACTCGACTTCAAAGATGTTGTTGCAGCTTAACGGGAATAATAGTTAGAGTTTTTAGCATTCGCTGGGATAGTGACTTATTTATTTCAACGAGGTCTACATATAATCAAGACCGAACTTTACTCAAGGCAAGTTCTTTTGATCTTATGATTATATTTCGGCCTCGTTTCATAAATAAGATGTTGTAGATGTTTGAAGATATACAAGCGTCAACTTTCACGCTTGCTGATGAAAGAATTATTTATCTTAGGATTTTCTACATCCTGGAGAGAAAATATGGTTAACGTCAAGTTTACAAATATTAACAAGTGACTATTATCATCACTTATTGTGATATCTTTGATCCTAGATAAGAACAGTGACACGGAATTGTACAGATGGTTATCGCATCAAAATAAAACCACTCTAGACGTAACAAAGAGATGATTCAAGCATCAAATTCTATAGTGAATATATGTGATATTCATTACTCTTGGTGAATACGCCTTTGGCATTATAATAAACACAAAAGTAATCATTTACCATTCGACCCATTACTTAGTAATAATCAAAAATTGTGTTCGTCATCAAATTCTACAAAGTATGTTGAGTTTACCTTCTTAAGTGAATAAATCTTTGACAATTTATCTCAATTATTGATTTTTATCATCAAGTCACCCCTGCAATAATGCAGTGGGGTTTCCGTCATCAAATTCCACAATAATTGTCAAAAGCATCACCCTTGATAAATACATATTTGACATTATGTATATCGTCGCACAGCACAAGTGAAGTACCTAAGTTAATGTAAAAAAGTGTTACAAGGGTCTTCTTGGACATTATACTACCAAACTTGAGAACTGTTGTCATGGAAACGAGTGCAGACTGAATGAAAATATTATCTGGCACCTCCGCCAAAAACAAAAAATAAAAATTGAACAATAATTAAGAGTCGTAGAACAAGTATAGTTCACAACTCGCATGGAATGACCATTTTCTACTCATCTGAATTGCTGCACTCGCCTTAGACTCGTGCTACAAACTTTCATACGCGTAGGAAATGGGTATCATTTCATGCTTGTTGCACAATATACTAGTTTTCACGACTGTCAAGGAATGTCACTATCATTGTGCAATCGATATCGAATAAAAAACACAGCACATTGTGCAACCGTCGGTAATGAAACCATTCCCTACTCGTTACCTAGCAACTCATGGGAAATGGTTTCATTTTCTACGGTGTGCTACGTTTACACCCAATATCAATCTATCCATTAAACGATATTGATATAGGACTGTTTTTTTCGCCGATAGCGAAAGGCGCATGCGTTCTTACCAGGGCAAGTGACAAGCAGTATCGCGTTCACGAGCGTGCTTCTCCTTGTCTAGTTAAAAGTAGAAGAAGGATAGAGCATAAAGTCTGTCCTGCAATGTGAACGCGAAAAACAAAAATATGGCTTTTGCTTGAACTGAAATGGCGCTTCTTCACCTCTAGTTGATATTCACGTACTCACGTTTTATTTATGTATTGTAAATCAAGAAATAGGTATGCTACTTTTCATGAAACTCAATCAAAACTCATCCAAACTTGGCACTGAGACTGACAGCAATTTGATGGTTATAAATATTGTCACATGTGACATCACCAGTTGCCCTGATCTAAGCGCATGCGCGGCCCAAGAAAAATAACTTTACTGATTGACAATCGTGGAAAAAGTAAAGTGTGAAACTTGTACAATATACAATTATCGCATACCTAATCTTTTATTGCTGAATCATAGCTTGAGTTCAAAATTTATTCAGGGGCATACCATACTAGAGTGGTTAAGAGTAGAAACAATCCCATTTTTGTATGGTATCCTTCTTTAACCTCTGATCAAAGAATATGATATCCGGAGGTACTTTCAGATCATATGAATAGAGCTAGTAGTGTAGTATAATTCATGTGAAAATCGCAATTTGGTACATCAATGCACCAGCAACCTGACGACGGTTTTCTCAATAGTTTCGAAACCGGCCCCACTGAAATATTGAAATTGGTTTTGAAGGTGTGTTTAGGAGTGGAAACAGACAGTTTTTTTAATGTCGATGTTTACCAAAAATACTTAAGGAACTTTTTTTCATCACAAATCTTGTACCAAATGTCTTGGAACCACGAAACACTCTGAACGAGCTATTTATTTTGAACACATTTTTGTCAATTGAAATAAAATATGTGATTATTTTTTAAATTAATATTCAGTTGGGACCCCGCCAAACAAAATTTCTGGCTGCTCCCCGGATTATGCCAACCTAGACATAATAAAATGATGACTTCATCATTGGGTTGTTAGCATAGTGGATGTAGAGTCCACCACCCTAGGCAAATACATCTTGAGCACTAAATCGAACTAGTAAATGCCTATCCTATCATCACGTCACCTTGGAGAATGAACCGATGTTTTCATCGTTAGGTTCTGAGCAATGTGGATGTTAATATTACCACCCAAGAAAAAAACATCTCAAACACTATACTTCTGAACTTATGAATTCCCACATTATGCCACTCCAGACAATATAAGATGATGTTTTCATGATTAGGTTCTAGATTGGATGAGAAGTATACAGGGTGTCGCTGAAATGACTGTACAACGCTTAACCACAAATTCCTTGATCAAAAATAAGCCGATCTAGGCAAACTTACCCATATCCAAAATTGCTCCGTTAAGTCTACAGAGATTCAAAACATTTTTTGTTTTTCCTAGATTTTTCAAAAACGTGCGAATCGATTTTTATAATTTTTGGTACCTAGTCTTGGACCATAAAATCAAGTTTTTGTTTCTTTAGCGTCCGGTTGTGATAAACCGGAAGTGTTATAGTCGGTTACGTCATGTAGTTATTTCCACTGTTTTTTTTTGGCATTGACTTTTTGAAAATTTCGATATTTTTATCTCAAAGTCTATTGCATTGAGATAAGTGGTTGTGCAGAAAAAAAAAAATTCAATAGGCTGCAGAGATATTCCATCATCGAATTTATTTTTTTTTTCTAGCACTACCACTTTTCAGCAAATTTTTTCAAAAGAGAAAAAACCTGCCTACGCACTGCGCTATTAGATAAGAACATCTAAATTATCAGTCAATTCCATCAATGATTAGTGACGGGATAATATGCAGCTTTATCTTTCAATTTTTTATGTAATTGGTGGTTTTGCCAAAAAAAATAATTCAATAATAAAATATCTGTGTACCGTATTGATTTTTTTCCACTTATCACAGCGCAATTTCTCAAGAGAAAAAAAGACTTCCAAATACATTTATTCATTGGATAAAAGCATCGGAACTATCAAAAAGTCAATTCCAAAAAAAATCAAAAGAAAGAACTACATGTGACGTTACCTTCATTACACTTTTGAATGATCACAGCCGGTCGCTATAGAAACAAATGATGGTTTCATGGCTCAACACGAGGCACCAAAAATTATCAAAATCTATTTGCACGTTTTTGAAAACAAAAATTGAATCTCTGACTTGATGAAACATTTTGGATATAGGTAAGTTTGGAACACCCTGTCTACCACTCCAAGTAAATGTCTTTGACGCGAAATTGCACAACACAAGTGCATTTTTATCATAACACCACCCTAGGCTATGGTGGAACATTTAATCTAGAGTGGATGTCAAATTAACAACTCTTTGAGTAAATACATGTTTGAAAATGTATCGCACAAGTGAATTTTTATCATTGGATCACCGGTATATCGAATGTTCCCATCTATTAGATCCTGAAATTTATGTAAAATGTTCCACTCTTTATGAATATGTATGTAACACCATATCGCACAAGTGAACAAGTGAATTTGTAACATTAGATAACATTAGATCACCCATGAAATAATTATACCATCGTTAAAATCGACAGTGGATAGAAAAATTTTTCACCACATACATATTTTCAAACAACTTTATCGCGCAATTGAATTTTTATCATTGGACCACCCTAGGCATAATGAAATGATGTTATGTTTCAATCATTGAATACATTGATCGATGCAACATCTATCACGCGAGGTGAAAATCTTTCACACTATATCACACAAGTGAATTTGATTTACGGGATTTTTTTGGGTTTCTTGCCACACCCTATCAAAAAACAATGAAACTAGTGTTTATATACCTGATCTTCTTCATTACCTAAGAAAAAGTCATTCAGGAAACAATCAAACCCATTAGTATCTAACGTTTCCGGAGGGAATCTGCTTCCATCGTCAGTGGAACCTAAAAATGAATGAATTCAAATACAGGGTCTCTGTGTTGTTAGCAAAATTGACTTTTTTGCTGACAAAAAAACCATAAAATTGATAAAAACTTTTTTTGTAAATCGCCAATATGGTCGACAAAATTTGAGAATGTATATCAATTTGCTGGACAATATATTCAAGCCCTGAATAAGCTCGAAGGGCCTTCAAAATTGAAGATAGTCCCTACAAGTCCCCATCTTATGAGTGAAACACAGTGAAAATCTTTCACAACAACCACCTATAACTGAAAGAAAGTTACCATGCGCAACCAAGGCATTGAAAATATGCAGTCTCTTCTCACCAAACTTTGAAATGCCATTTCGCAGATGCGCTTACGGTTTTGAGGGGTGGAGCACGCTCGGCTCCATTGGCCTTGAGGCTCGACATACGAGAATCTGAAGACTTTCCACATCCATTTCCAAGACCTTATCTGCTATAAAGTGCGTGACAGACTGAGTGATCGGTTATGCCTTGAGGAACTGAGGTGGATGAGTCGATTGATGTAGACCATGTTGTGGAAGGTTGTTTTCTTCGATAGTTTTTACAAGGTAATTCTTGGATCTGCGCACACAAAATGATGAATTTTGACTGCGCGTGGCAGAGATCATTGTATTAGTGAGATGGAATTGGTGTGGTTGTCACTCAGGAATTGAGAGTGATGTTTGGGAATATGCGCAAAATAGTATGCTGATGCTACTTTGATGACCACAAGAAAATTGGACGAATATTAAAAAATATAGTCGACTTTGCATATAGAATTCTCAAGATATTCGAAGAAATGTCGTTCAATTTTACGTGTGTTAATTTGTAAGTTAGAATGTTGAAAAGAGTAAAATTCTTAGGAAAAGATTTATTAACTTTTGTTCAAGCTTCACTAAAATATTGCAATGATCTCATTTGGCTACTTCTAGACGGGACTTAAGTCAGAGTCAGGCTTGAGATCAGAATAGACAATGATTCAGACAACAATGCTATCGTTATTACGTTGGGGTATTGGGGCTGCTTGGTTGAATTTTGCCATCGTGTTTTTGCGAAATTGGTGTTTAGTATGTGATTTTTCAGCAGGTGTTTCATTTATTTTCACCTGTGAACATAGCTGATACATTTTCAAATGTATACCAATTCCAGACACTTGCTGTTGGTCCCCAGGTCTTGGAAAGTGTTCATCACGAGATAATAGTTCTTCGACGGCGACAAGATGCAGAAATGACTATCCTGAGGTGCAGGACTCCATGAAAAAAAAACTCATTTCCTCTAAAAACGTATATTGCAGATAATGTCAAAGGATCGTATTTTTATCATAAAGTCACTACGGTTTATTTTCATGAATGATGTCAATAAAAATTATATCCAGCTTCATTAATTAAGGATATGCGCGATGATCCAAATGATTTTTTCAAACGTCAGTTAAGAAATATAACTTATTGAAATGATTATTGGAAAATTAAGCCACATTATAACAGAATGATGAAGAGTGCTTGTGATATCTGAGCTATGAGCGCCGGACAACGCTTTCTTAGCTTCATATTGTTTGATCAAATAATCATCAATAAGATTTTGAACACGATCTTGAGCTGACTACGACGTTCTTTTATCATATCAATGAATTTCAACATGAAATACAGTACGGCCATCTATTTTCTCCACATTTCAAACGTGTGTAGGTTGGTCTGAAATAACTTGAATTCATCTCTTAGTTTGGTTGAATGGATAGCTTTTTTTTTGTAATTAACTCGACAGGTAGTTAAGCTCTTACCAACATATGAACAGAAGTTGCTAAATTGGGGATACAGTGATAATTGTGATTACCGCTATTGCCAACTTCATCTCATTTTGGTGACGGGCAGTATCGCATAGAATATAGCTGTTACCCCTCATAGTGATATAGCGGACAAATTATCATTCATGCATCATTCGAGAGTTAATTGAATACATGTGGTATCGTCGCAAATCTAATGAGAAGGGGAATTTGTATAAATTATATCAGCAAGGTCACCTACAACTAAATGGATAGATCTTTTTTCAAATGATGGTCTAGTGCCTTTTGAGAAAACGCGCATCTTCTAGTGAGTTCTTCAAACATTTGTTTTTCGATTTATATTATTGTGTTGACAATATCACCTACCTACAAGTAGTGTACTTGACAATTTATTGTGAGGCAAAAAAATGGGTCAAAGAATCTGTACTGAGCTTCATGTGAATTTTAAATTTGACTATTGACTGCAGAATTGGTGGAGTCTTCTAGAAACAAACAGACTTTCTCAAAAAAAGCCAAGAAAATGTTGATGAAAACTTTCGACCCGGACTACCGCAAGCAAGTCAGCTTTGTCCCACAGAAAAAATTGTGATGAAAATTTTTGTCATCATGTGATTTATCATATCAATGAATTCTGACATAAAGTACAGTGTGGTCAATCTATTTTGTCCACATTTCAGACTTTCAGACGTCTGTGAGTTAGTCATTCATTATATTATCGAATTGAATCGAAGAATATGTTGTAAGGTGTCAGGTGTTTTTTTTATATCAAAACAAATGATATACATAACCTTTTTTCAAATGGTAAGGGAGGTCGATTGATACTGCATTTCAGAGGTCTTCGTTCTTATCAAACCCTGAAGTTTGGAGTCACTGTCTTGTCCTAATTTTTCCATATCAGAACAGTATTTTTTTTCAAAATGGTGCGCAATCAACGTTTTGACATCCTCAGTTGTCACCACTGCGTCGAGAAACAAGTGCTCATATATTTTGTTTTATTAGTTTAATCAAGCACAGGAACTACTATTCACATGGTTATTTATGATTTTTGTTTCAACTGAAGATGAACAAAATTTTAATCCCCAATATATGAGCACGTTCCGCATTTCTCAAAACAGTAGTGACAGCTGAGAATGTTGAAACGTCAATTGGGTGCCATTTTGAGAAAAATGCTGGCGTAAAATTGAAAAATAAATACGGGACAACCACTCCAAACTTTTAGGATGTGATAAGGATGAAAAGACCCGCAAAATAAGGTATCTTTCAAAAAAGTTATTTACCTAACCTTTTTTTAAATGCGTGAAGTGGACATTCAAAAAAAGGTTAGGTAAATAACTTTTTCAAATCCCAGTATAATATCATCTGCTCGATATCAAAATAAAAACTTGGCTGATAGCCCTACAGCATATTCTTTGGTTCACTTTAGTAAGATAAAAAATGACGGACTTACACACGTTTAAAATAAGGACAAGAAAGATTGACCACACTTCTCGGAAGATTTAGAGTTTTTCAAACATAAAATGATCAATTGACCAGAACCTTTGATCAAGCCAAGAAGCCATCCATGAACTGGATTGGAAAGTACAAATGGGGGATCTCGTTCACACCCTCTCCATCCACCAAACCATCAGAACAATCCCTAAAGGATGATCAATGCTTCATTCATTGCTACATTCTAATGAACTCAGTCCATTTGTACCCCTTCAACATAACACAGATCCTACATAATTACCTATTTAATGACAATCGAACTAGATCCGTTTCATTAAGAGTGATATTTAAGCGATCACGATGCGTCGAATCTGCTTTCAATTTCCATAGACTCCTTTGGAGTCCTGTTTTTGATCCCTCAAACGGATTGCTGGCTTTGAGGGGGAAACGGAAATGAAATTCCGTAAAATGGTTTTAAAGGGTTTGGTTGATTGATAAGGATATTAATCAGATGTGTTTTGATTTGTTTCAAAATATTGATGAATGTTTGGAAGGATTTGGGATTAATAATTTTTCTGTAGTCGGTCTAGATTATGGGTAGGGGGAACTTTTCCTCCATTGGAACCTATACGTGGTTTTATTGAAAAACATGAGATTAACTACGCCCAATTATTGAGCTCCAATTTTGTTTATCCTGAAAAACTACAGACTGCCTTTCATTGTATGTTAAAACTATAAAGCTTTTACCATTCTCAGCAAATTTTCCAAAATCTTTGAGATGCCAGTATCGGCACACATTTTCGTCTACATTAAAGGACTGCTTTCTCCTCAAAAACAAGGATTCTTCTCGAAAAGATCAGCAATCACGAACTTGGCTTATTTCTCGCGATTCACCTGTGATGTGTTGAACAATAAAGGCCAAGAGGATGTTGTGTACACAGATATTCAGAAAGCCTTTGACCAAATCGACCAAAATATTTCAACTCGTGAGCAGCATTGCGACTTTGAGTTCTCGGATGAGCTCCTAGCTGCTCTGCAGTCCTATTTACTGGAGAGAAAACCGTCTGTCGAGATCGATGACTACCGTTAACCTATATTCATCCCCACGTCTGGAACTCAAACATGGGGCCACTTTAGTTCAATGCTTTTATCAATGACCTGATCAAGATTCAATGGAAGACGTTGGCTTATGCAGACGACCTAAAATTATTCAACAAGATCGATTCAGTCGCGGATTGCTTATTACTTCAGCGTGACATCGACCTTGTCAATATTTGGTGTAGGCAGAACCGTCCTGATCATAGACTTAAAATAACAAGACACGTAACGCCTATACCTTTAGCATTGAATGTTTTGGTTCCAACACAATGATGATAGGCCAGTTTTGTTTTTTTGTTTACTTACCGGTGAAACGCCCGATTTTCGCCTGTTTTTTTTTCTCTGGCCACACACTACACACTTTTAAGGTACTGTTTATCAATTAAACACTGAATCCCGCAATTTAGAACAGACAGAGCAAGACTTTTTCTTAATAATTGAGAAATAAGCTCTACTTACCGGTGAAACGCCCGATTTTCGCCTGTTTTTTTTTCTCTGGCCACACACTACACACTTTTTAGGCATAATGTATCAATTAAACACTAAATCCCGCAATCTAGAACAGACAGAGCAAGACTTTTTCTGAACAATTGAGAAATAAGCAAACTATAAACGCATTAACCTCACTTGAGAGAACGTTTGTAAACAATGCGTAAGCCGGTCCGTCCTCAAAGTTGCGATCGGATGTTGCCATATTTCATCATGAAATGTGGAGCTTCATACAAATGTTCACCGTCAACAATGTTTTTAAACGACAGAAAAGTCATTTGTGACGGAAAACTGAGCATACGGAATTATGGGTGTTAAGGATTGATGATTTGGTAGTTGAATTAAATTATTTTTGCCGGTATTTTTCATAAAGCTCTAGAACATTAAGAGCACATGACAACGGCGCTGAAATAAAGTAAATAGCTTCATGAGGGAGTTGTTGGGGTTAGCGATATTTGTTTTGTCACTTGTCTTGTTATTTTAAGTCTATGGTCCAGATCAATGATTTTCCAACAACTAGATATATCCCGACGTCTCTTTGTGTGTCACATGTTTAAACATTGAGGGCAGAGAAAAATACTTGCGAGTTTGCCAAACTGCAAATTCAATAGGTAGCCACCTTGTATTCAAGGTGTTTTTATTCTAATTAAAAATACTCCATACTCTATGATTTCATCTCCGGTAGATCCCAATTATGTAATACGTACATTTCTAGATCACTAGTGATGATAAAACATTTTCAATGAGAACCATATTTTTCCATGAACCTTAGTTACTCATGTAGACACGATGCAACGAAATACATGCATCTGGCAACACGACACAAATGCCTGTTTGAGATCAACCAATCACAGCTGATAGTCATTTTAACCATACATAGCCTGTAGCTCTCTTGTAACACTGTTGTCGGCTTGTTCAAAATTCAATATTTTTGAAGGCCGAACAGCTGATTTATGTGAACAGAACTTATGAATAATCAGTAAATTATAACTCTCCTTTAACACCAACGATATTGAAACAAATAAAAAATTAAATCATATCCTCGTTAATACACTGGTTAATCCTTTTTGATAAAAAGTGAAAATTCTGAGTGCTTTTTATTTGCAACAAGGCAACGATGAACGAATTCAACGGACGAGATGTAAATAATTACATGTTTATTATAGTGACAAACAATTTGCCCGGAATCTAGGGTGTACGCTAGTTCTAGTGGGTTCTATGTTCTAAGGTCCAGATCTTAACGTATCCAAGTGTTTTGTAGTATCACACAACCGACCAAAGAATCCCATCAAGCATCAGTTCTCAATCGAGGATTCACCCATCGAAAGAACCGCCAAAATCATGAATTTGGGATTTTTTTTTCGATGAAGAGTTTTCCTCCATTTCCCATTTCGAAAAGCTGCTTTTGTGCTCCACTAAACTTTTAGGTTTGGTCATACGGAACTGCCGGCACTTCACTGACATTGGAATCATAGGACTTCTCTACAATGCATTTTTCCGTTCCAGGCTTGAGATGTCCACACCAACGCAATAGAGTTCATTCAGAGGAGATTTCTAAAGTATTTGATGTTTAGATAGGACAGTGTATACCCGGAAAAAAGCTTTGATCACCAGTCAATCTTGTCTCGCTATGGTGCAATATAACTAGAGAATCGTAGAGATTTAGACCATAAAATTTCCGCTTAACTCCTGCAGGGTGAGATTGATTGTTCCTATCTCTTGGAGCGATCGCAGTTTCGTGTACCTCGACTTAGGACAAGTCATCATGTGACTTTCGAAGTAGAGCATGCCCTTTCAAATATTTTATATCACAGTCCCACTTTTTGTATGTGCAGAAACTTCAACCTTGTCAATAATTCTTGTAATATCAACCTCAACTCCATCCTCTCGAGTCTACAGTGACGCTGCTACAAAGTAAAAGTAGACAAGATAACACGATGGAGGCAAACAATACAAATTGAAAAATGAGTTTGTTTTCGAAAAGTGGCTTGGAAATTGATCTAGAGGAGATAGAAACAAATATATCACATGAAAAATATGGAAAAGTGATATGATACTATAATTCAAATGAAAGGAGAACGTCGTAGTCAGCTCAAGATCGTCTTCAAAATGTATCTTATTGACGACTCCTCGATCAAACAGTATGACGCTAAGAAAACGGTGTCCGTTCATAGCTCAGATGTCACGAGCACTCTCCAGCATACCATTATTATGTCACTAAATTTATCCGTTATTGATTTATCCAACTTCTGGTAACATTTTATTCCATTTCAGATTCTAGAATAGCATTCACGCAAATCCATCAATCTGACTGTGTCTGTCCTCCAAAAGCGTCTAATGAGCTTTATATTTTTGATAAATAAGATATCTACAGGGTGTCCCAGCAAGGGTGGCCACCGGCCATATCTCAGAAACTACTAGACCTAAAAGTTCAGGAAAAAAAAATTATCACTGAAGTGGCAACGAGAAAATGCTGGGAAATATTTATAACTACGAAATTTTTCCGCTAGGCTTAAATAGGTAGCTGTGGAAAAACATCGGCGGGTTTTCATGGAGATAATTGAAACAGATATTGCAATCATAACAATCTCTTAATTATCATTTCAACATTCTCTGTTAAAATGTCTTATACCAATGCCGAGGCTTTTGATATGCTCGCCGTATATTTTCAATGTTTTGGAAATGCTCCGATTGCGGCACGTGAATACGCTGCAAGGTATCCTGAACGAAGGCACTACAGCAGAAAGGTATTTCGGCGAATGGCAATACGTTCAAGAACAACGGGAAGTGTACAGCTCAATCCAGTTCCAATCAGAAGACGTCCGGTAAGAAACCATGAAGACAATATTATAAACGTTCTCGCTTACGTGGAAGCTTCACCGCATTTGAGCACAAGAGAAATTTCCCACCATCTAGGATTAAGTCGTTCTTCAATGCTCCGAATTTTAAGAGACTTCAAACTTCGTCCATACCATCTTTCCTTACACCAAGCTCTATCAGAAGATGATTTTAACAGGCGACTAGACCATTGCTATTGGCTTCGAGAAATGTGCAACGAACATCCTCAATCCCTCTTCCAAATTTTATGGACCGATGAAGCCCGTTTCTCTAGTTCTGGAAATGTTAATTTGCATAACATGCACTTTTGGTCGCGGAAAAACCCACACTGGATGCGGGAAGTGGATCTTCAAAACAGGTGTCTGTGAGTGTAAACGTCTGGTGCGGAGTGTTAGGAAACAAAATTATTGGGCCGTATATTATTGATGGCCATTTAAATGGTGAATCATATTTAAACTTTTTAGAAAATGACTTGCAAATACTTTTAGAAGATGTTCCCATTGGTCTTAGGATGTCCATGTGGTACCAACATGACGGTTGCTCAGCTCATTATGCACGGAGAGTTCGTGATTTTTTAAACAACCGTTATCCAGATCGCTGGATTGGAAGGGGCAGTTTGTTCCCATGGCCACCGAGATCCCCCGATTTAACTGTGTTGGACTATTACTTGTGGGGACGAATCAAGGACATCGTCTACAAAACTCGTCCCACCACAAGAGAAAATATGATTGAGCGGATTGAGAATGCTATACATTCCATTGCACCAGCTGTTTCTATTTGTAGGCACAGAATTGAAAAATGTATTTTACAAGATGGAGGACAATTCGAACATTTATAAAGTTAAATAAAACTACACAACAAACAACTTTTCGAGTGTCAAAAATTATTTTCTCGGTCATAACTCGAAAACGAGAAAAGATATCAACCTGCGGTTTGGAGGGTTTTTCTTGTAAATTTAATCTTTATCTCGATTCTGTTATCAGAATTATACCGTACCATTCAAATTTTTGAGGTGAAACGAAAATAACAGTTTTTAATCCAAATTACGCCTTCTAGCAACTTTTTTGGAGACAATCACGCATCACTGGATACGATATACGAAAGTACTCACATTTATCTTCCAAACAAGCCTATACGCAACAAAATCGGACAAGTCGTTTATAAGTTACAGCCACTTGAACAATTACACTTTCACTACCTTCCCCTACTCACACGAAGATCGGTACGCCAATGAGCCCTGTACCAAAAAGACGTGAAATTGTCTAGGTTTTCTAACCATGTTGATAAAGATATACCTCAATCTGAGGTATATCAAAAAAGGAGATACTTGGGGAAGAAAAGAAAATAGTACCGATATGGACTTACATAATATGTACCTAGATCGCAATCCGAAGATGACACATACAGAAAATTTAATAATAAAGGGTAACATAAGAGGTAGCTAGACGTTTTATCTGGAAAAACCTGTAAAGTATTATACTGAAGAAAATTGAGTATAATACAATGTAAAAAGTGTTTGTTTTCTATGATTTTATTTGTACACGTTTTTTTTTTAATGATTTATTATTGTATTATAGCAAACAAATGATCATTCTTATAAGGAATTTTCATCGATAGATCATATGTTTGATTTTTTAGCAATACTTTTTGGCTGGTTAGTTTTCACAAAGCTATTGAGTGAAATAGTCGAGAAAATTTCACTAGTTCAACGTTTTTTGTGAAGGCAGGTTACACTCAATATAATATTTCACATACCTTGATAAACATATTCATACAGTAGAGGACGTTATACGGGGATGTTTTCATTCTGGCAATAAGATTTTTTTTTTCATTCGTTTTTCGATTTTTTATCCTTGATTTTTCATTTTAGAATCGTATTTGATAAATCCCAATTCACGATAAACATATTTTCCTTCGATGTTTCCATTTTTTTATTTTGAATCCACGTATTCTCAGTGCTCGAGTATCATGATTTGAATAGAGGATGTGAATATTAGGCTAATAATTGAGTTTGTGTTTTCTAACACTCGAATAACAAAAACGAAACTGATACAGAACAAAAACACGCGTTTCCATCAAGTGCACTTCTAAATTGTGTTTGTTCAGAGAACATCATTTCCTCATTCTCTCTCAGTTGTTGCGGTACTTGGAAAGAAAGTAGAGGTAATATATAATTAATTTTTCAGTTTTAACCAATGACTTATCAATAATTATTGTTCTTGTTTCCACGATTTTAAAATATTTTCTGATCAATTTGGGTTCGAAAACATATACGCTGAATGATCCCAATTTTGTAGAAAAAGCACTATTTTAGGTATAGGCGGGCATATTGTTTGAACATAACATTTTTTAAGATTTTCGATCGCGTCAATTTGTGGATAGATCAAATTCACAATTTCTGTTGTCCACATGAACCACCCTTGCTTTTCATCAACCACTGAAGCAGCTTAAATGAATGATGCTGCATGAAAAACAAATTTTAAAAATTGATTTAAGAGACAGAGAATTATCACTGTCATCAAATAATTATTGTAAAATCTCATTATATAGCTTAAATCATTTTTTTATCTTATTTTCATAGTCATCCTAGGAGACCTACAAATTTATCTCTTCCTAAAATGCATCTGTTGGTGATACATCAGTGAGGCTTACTTTTTGTTCTATTATGAAAGACGACGAAATGTCCTCTTGAACCATGACTAAAACCATTGAGGTTTAATCTATTTTTAGAAGCTTGTAAACACCAGATTGTGATTTTTTAATAATTTTCCTATTTTTTTGGATGGTTGTAAGCAAGCACAAAAAAAAGAAAAAAAAAAAGAGACACTACAAGCTTATTGTCCCACTTATATGAATAACTTACAAGAATAATAACTAATCGTATTACCCAAAAACTAGATTTGTATCAACCGGTTGAGCAAGCGGGATTTCGGAAAGGTTTTAGTGCTACTGACCATCTGCAAAGTATTAGAACACTGATAGAAAAAACCACAGAAAATAATACTCCTTTACATATGGCATTTGTTGACTTCCACAAGGCTTTCGATAGCATTGAAACTTGGTCCTTTTTAGCAGCCCTAAAGGATGCTAGAGTAGATTCAAGATACGTTACACTCATCAAAAATATTTACGAACAAGCTACATTTCACGTCAAAGTAAATGAAGATTCAAAAACCGAACAAATAGTCCTTGGTAAAGGTATAAGACAAGGGGATACTATCTCGCCTAAGCTTTTCACCTTAGCATTAAAAAATGTATTTAAACAACTGGACTGGAATAAAAAAGGTTTAAACATTGATGGTGTACGGTTGAACCACTTGAGGTTTGCGGATGACATTGTATTGTTCAGTACAGACATCAAAGAACTAGAACAAATGTTAACGGAACTAAATGAACAATCCAATAAAATAGGTCTCGAAATGAACCTCCCAAAAACCAAAATAATGAGCAATCTACAACCAAATCTCATCATTGGTAGCACCCGTCTTGAAAATGTAGATCAGTATATATATCTTGGCCATACCATAAAAATAGGTAGAGAAAACCAAACTGCAGAAATAAAGAGACGCCTACAATTATCTTGGGCAGCTTTCGGCAAGTTGAGCTACATTCTAAAAGACAAGGAGATACCAATGTGTCTAAAACGTCAAGTATATGATGTTAGTATACTGCCGGTTACCACATATGGACTTGGGACCATGGGCTTCACGAAAAAATCATTAGACCAGCTCAGTACAACTCAAAGAGCAATGGAGAGGACTATGCGCGGAATAAGTTTGAGAGATAAGGTTCGCAACAACGACATCCGAGACAGAACAAAGGTTACTGATGTGATGGAACGTTCAGCGAGGCTCAAGTGGCAATGTATAGGGCATGTTGCACGAGATGATCCCGAAAAATGGACGTATAGACTTGTCTGGAGACCAAGAGAGAGCAAAAGAGGAGTGGGCAGACCACAAAAGAGGTGGATTGACGATATCAAACCTGTTGCAGGCAAACATTGGATAAGACTTGCGAAGGATAAACGGAAATGGAAAGAGATGAAAGAGGCCTTTGTCCAGCAGTGGATAAATACAGGCTGAAGAAGAAGAAGAATAAGAAGAAGCAAGCACTAAGATAATTCACGAATTTGTCCGTCTCGTTAAATCTTGCTTCTAATATCAAGTTCCAGTTAGCATTCAAAAAAATTGAATCGTTTTATTATCTTCCTGTTGTTGGTAACAATTTAAATATTAGCTTTTTGTCCAACTCAAAAAACGAATTTTTCCATATTTTTGCTTTAGTAATTGGAATATTATCCAATTGAATAAATTCAGCGAAGTATGTTTGGAAAAAAAAGATGAGTGGGGAAGGGGGACAAACTTGTTTATTGGTTCAAGAACCACGTGCGTATCCGTCAAGTCAATGAAAGTCTGATCAGCCGTACATGAAATGTTTTCGTGGATCAATCAACATAACTAATACTAGGTACTGCCTTGATACGTAATGCTTTTTTACAAGTTGAGGCCTGAGGAGTGAATGAATAATAAAAACCGTCAAAATTGGCTATGGGTACCTTTTCAATTATTGGCTAAGTGTACTTATTCAATTGTTTATCTTTATAGTAAAAAACTGGTTCTTATCTTATCTGACTAAAAATATTTTACCTATTTTTTTTTATTATTTTGTAGATACATTTTGAACAATTTCGTGGTTCTGATTTGATGTGGTTCGGTGTGGTTCGGTGTTGATTCTCTCTGGATAAAAAAAATACAAAATCAAAATGCCTTATATCAAACGAGGAATATGCCGATATCTGTAAAGTAGTCAATTAATTGTGGTAAAATATTTTTGGTCAGATATGATAAAAACCAGTTTTAATTGTACAGATGAACAATTTGATCAGGTACACATAGCAATATTGATGATTTTAATCATTTATCTTTTTCTACTTGAATAAATGCATTACGTTTCAAGGGCGCAATATTAATTGTGTCGATTGAGCCACGAGAACATTCCATGGAAGATGACGGTTATACTTGGTTATTGGACCACTGGATGAGTCTCTCTTCCTCCATCAATTTTTTTTTACCATTTCACAAAATTCACTCGATTTGATCATATTGAAGTGACGGAAGCAAAAATATTGTATTGGTCGTATTTCAAATTTCCTTCAACCCACTGCGGCATAAGACAATTGAACTTCTCTGATCGTCATCCGAAACTTTCTATGAGAAGCAAGCTTTACAGAAACTGACAAATTCGTTATTTTTTCTTGTGCTTGTTTACAACCATTCAAAAAATAGGAGAAATTGAAAAAATACTATTTTGAGATAACATCAAATTTCAAATATTTCCGGATAAAACTGAGTCACCCTGTGTACATCTTTTGAAAACAGATTGCCGTTCCATGAAAATTTGTTATTTACTCATCTATCAGTCTGGTACGATCCTCCAACAAACTCATTTATCGATTGATTGGAAAAGATTTTTAGTTAAATGTTCAACAGTCATCCCATACCAAATTTGTTGAATACCAAAATAATCAAAGTGCAAAAAAAAACTTATGATTGTTCAATTACAACGGGTTCACGCGTTAATTTATTCACGTCTCATTCATGTTAATCTGTGGCATACACAAATGAATGAAATTGGAAAGAACGCTGCAGTAAATTTATTTTCACAATTTCTACTCATTAGACTTTGATAATACATGTACGAGCTGCATTGGGGTATATTTCTCAGCAAGCTGCAGATTTCATATAAATACCTAAAAACGGACATCATTTCGATTCATTTTCCAAATCTCCTAAAAGTGAGCTACGATCAGTTATATTATACTAAGGCCTTCACTAATTCTATCGCGCTGATTATTTGCAAAACTGATTCCATTAAATTTCAAGGATCCAAAACGCGTTCATCAACGAGACTATCAACCGGTGAGGCAAACTTCAAATCATCATACCAGAAGTTAAGATGGAATTATTACGCTGATGAAAACTTTAGATCGATTGTGTAAAGCTGACAATCACAGCAGTAATCAATTCTAAATTTGTCCCGCTATTCATTCAAGATCGTTTTGCAACGTCGGCTTAACGTCGGCTTGATTCGACTGTCATCACGGAGCACAATGTAGTAATTAATTTGGTTATTCCAGGTATGCAACCACCAATTATGTTACATCATACAATTTCAGGTACATGGGATTTGAGGGAATCACTATCACCCAATTAATTGTTTCCATTAATTCTTGTTTGTACTGCATTATGTCAACATGTATCATCTCGGTGTCGCATGTTATGTTTGCACAAGCAATATGGTCAGGAAAGTCATGGATTTTTTTTTTTTTATCTAACAGTCGTATCTTTAGAGAAATATCAAGTCATAACTGAAAATATTTTAAACTTCCGTTTGGTTGATCAAAATAGACCGATTGATTAATTTTTGTATTTGTTTGGTACGTGGACGTCACTGAGGATTTCTTCGAACTGCGATTCATCATTCAACACCATCGTTTTTTCTTCGATATCATATAATTTTTTTTTCTGATGTCTTGTACTTATATATTTTGAATATCTTCATAATATGAGGTTGATATGAAAAAACTCTTCCTTATGGTCAGTTTCATAGTTTACTCAAAATTTATGAATTTTCATTCATAACTTCAGAGAGGGTGACTTCAACATTCTTGAGAATTTCAGGAAAACAGTTTCTGCTGGATATTTCTAGAAAGGCAAATCAAATTTTCAAAAAGCCAATATCACAAAAGTATTATTTGTGATTTTTGAAAAACTTTACAGCTATTTTTATGAATCTCGAAATCGAAATTGACCGACTGTTCTTTCATAACTTTTGGGGTTATGACAGATACTTTCCTAATAAACTCAAAAGGTTATTTCTGTTTGTTTTAGTAAAGAGTTTGGCAACAAAATTATATACCAGGAAGCTTTTATGTGATTGATATTCTTTACCTTACTCCTTCATAGAACTACAAAAATTGGAGAGGATGATTTTGTAGTGATTTAAAAAGTTTATTGAATTATCCAGACCTCAAGAATCATTAGTCAAATATCAACTATGGTCATTTTTGACCAACCAAACTGGGTACCAAGACAAAGTCACTTTATGACACGTATTAAGGATGGTTCAATCACGTAACTGTGTCGGAATTCCCATTTCCTTGTATGCAAGCAGCTACGTTCGACCAACGTTTTTTGATCTTATTGAATAAGGTTCAAGCCTGTCGTGGTGATCGAGACGTAAAACAAAATCAAAACACTAAAACACTGTACTACTTGTTTTGTTGATTGGTATGTCGTAACAATCATAGGCAATAGTTCATCCACAGGATCAGTGTTGTGTCCAGACTTCATGAATCACGAAGGCGCCAAAAAAAAGAAAATATAATTCTTGAGGTGCCACGTCCAATTTTCACTCAGAAGTCGTTAAGATCGTTCAAAAAACCTATAGTTCCGTGTTTAACAAATGGCATATTTTGCATTAAAAATAGATACAAGTCAAAATTGCCTTAAAGTTGAAAAATATGTTATCATGATATCATGTTCTATTGAGGCAACTGAAAATCAAGAAAGTATAACTTTGTCCAAAACCGACACAGCCATCGTCATCCAGTATTCTCAATCATAGGCCATTTTAAGACATTGGGCTATCCACACGGTGATGATTGCCAAAAATGGCCCATTTTGTAGAGGGACCATCAAAGAAGACCTAGAAAGAGGACACAATATAAAAAAAAAAACACCTGCTAGATATTACACCAGCAGTTGGTAAATTTCCGTGACTTCCCTTACAGAAAATGTATTGACTTAGGGATACAAAGAGATATAAGAATTCCCACTCCTGTACAACTTATAAGACATGATCACATTCAATCATAAATTATAAATCCTCAAAGAGAACCCAAATGTTTAGAATTAAAAAGGAATGACAGTTCTTAGTCAGATTAATCACTTTTACGATTGCAGAAAGCAGGAATTTTAACTAATCACAAAATTTGCCAAAATGTGTTTCAATTTTTTTTCGCGGAATTGTGCAATTTCATCTGTGATTTTATACAGGGTGGACCAGAAGCAATGGGACATACGATAACTGGAGATTACTCACACAAAAATATTGCGATGGACCTCAACTTATTTTTTCCGAAAGTTGATATCAACAAAGTTGAATTATTTAAATATTTGATTTTTTTGAAAAATCAAGTCATAGCGATGAAATTTGATATATGGGAATTGTTTGAGCTTGAATGCTCAATGTTTCTTGATTTCAAAATATTTTATTCAATTTTACATTTTTTTTACAAAAAAAAGTTTTTTTTTGTATTTTTTTTTTATTTTTTTTATGAGAAACATTGAATATCAAGACACTTGTCAAAATCAACGGCGGCGTTTTCGATGCCCCCTATGTTGATTTTCGAAATTTTCTATTCAAAACAAGATTGCATAGATTACTTGAAGGGCAAATATCTTGAAAAAAGTCACTCCTGTCGGCTTTTACAAAGTTCACCTTTTTTACGTAAAAATGACGGAAAAAAAAATTGAGTGCGTACAAGAAAGTTATATCCATTTGAATGTGTGGAAAGATGTGTAAAAGGCGGCCTCCACAAGTCGTATGACCCATACCAAGGCTATACAGGGTGATTTTCAAGTTGGTATTTTCATTTTAACACTGTATACAATGGAAGAAAATGAGATGATTTTTCAGATCAAATTATGTCCAAAAATGCTTTGTCACCGTGATACAGGGTGTTGAAGTTTTAAGAATAAAATGCCTTTTTTTATCATAACTTTTCTACCACTCCAGATATTTCCACAAAATTTGGTACACTTCTTTTGACCATCAAATTACATTTTTTGAAGTGAAAGTTTTTGATAAATTTCTATCGTTGGCGTACGAACCAGATTTGTATCGAATTTCTTACAAAGCATTTTCGAACATAATTTTATTTAAAAAAATTTCTTATTTTTTTGCATTCTATACAGTGTAAGAAGGAAAATATCAACTTTAAAATCACTCTGTATATGAATTTTGCATTTGAAATAACGCCCATAAAATTTCATGAAAATAACTTGATTAATTCAAAAGTTATTTGAAAAAGTCAAAAATCAAAATTCAACTTTACAGGGTGCGTATTACACTTAATATCAACTTTCGGAAAACACAAGTTGAGGTCTATCGCAATATTTTTCTGTGAGGAATCCACAGTAACCGCGTATGTCACCTCACTTCTGCTTTCGTCATAAGTCCCCTTAATCAGTGAGGAACATCGGTGACATTTTTTAAATTAAAGTGAATGAGTTAGTTAGCTTATTGCTGTTAAAACTGACAAGGTTAATTTTTTTAATAGCACATTTCTTGACAAGTATAGTATGTTTACGTGACTGTGTGAAACTTTTCGAGCTTAAAGGATTGGCAAGCAAATTTAGCTACTTATTCATCCATTCTCTGAATAAATCGTTTATGCCAAGAGTCAACTTGGCAGCCATAAAATGAAGAAGATCTATTCAGCTCATAATTTAAGCTGCGTATTGGCTTCAATATTCAAGAATGAAAAAAGTTAATTGAGCGTTACCAATGAAGCCTATCGAAAAAAAGTATTACTTTGATATTTGCAAAACAATCAAATTCACTGCCTTGACTCTGATGAGTTTACAGAGCAAATGCTAACAAACTAAAACCCATCTATGCATGACCGTGAATAATGTTACTGCATAGACCACCAGTTAACTTATTTGAATTTCTATAAACTAGCAATTAAATCAAATTGTATAGGTGTTTAACCTCGTGTTTACCTGTCTGGACAAAGTTCAAAACCACAACTTTGTGTAGCATTCAATTATACACTGATCAGTCAGGTTTAGAGTTTGGAATCAGGTTTAAATTGGTTCACATTACTTGGATCACATATTATCTCTATCAAAAAGTGCTTCAGTAGTTCAGTGATATTTAGTTGAGGTTGAGGTCAACACTTTTTTTTGAGTTTTTGAAAAACAGGGTCATTGTCAGTTGTAACCTGTAATCTTTTTTCATTTTCTGGTCAGTGTATCAGGTACTTGCATTTTTTCACAGCAAGAAAATATATTGAAGTGAAGCGATATTTAAGAAGTCTCTAAACTATTCTTTGTATGCGGGAAGACATTTCACCTGGGTACCGATTCTGGAACCGATAGAACGGTCATATGAGAGAGATAAACGATCACCTCCATAAAATTTTCCGTTTACTGTCTCTCTCTCTCTCTCGATAAGGCCGTTCTATCGGTCCCAGAATAGGCACCCTGGAGGTTTCTTCAAAATAGTGGTCTTTCATCGCTTTCAATTTTTAAGGATCATTTTCCAAATAAATAAAAGCTGAATCTCCAACACTGAAAAACAATCGCAAGTAGCTCTTTTCCAATATGAGACTAAGTTGAGGCAACACTCGCAAACTCTAAAGGATTCCTATCTTGAATGATGTATGCTCCAGAACCATATTATGAACTCGAATCAACACAGTGTTTTTTTTTCTTCTGACTGATCATTATAAGATAATGTCTTGGCACTTGATATTCAAATTTTGGGATGATTGTAACAATATTTTTCGATAACAGTCCATTGGTACTTTTCTTACCTAAAAGTCTTCTCAAAACACCCGTATTCGTTGATAAATTAGGAATACAACTGGACAGATAGACGATCATTCCCAGAAAACATTGAAGATCCTTTTTGCATCTAGGAGCTCTCATCTCACGAATAGCACTGGTTTTTCACTGATCAGTGACATAAATCTCACCTTTAAATGACCTCAAAATATGACACCTTTCCTTGAACACACTCTAGAATTTCATAGAAACATCGTTGGGAGATCTTATCTGCAGCATACAATAATTCATATGGAAGTCGGAATCGATAACAGTGATCTTCAATATGAGGATGGAAGTTGAAGAAAAGCTTACCTGCATAGGCATCTCAATCTCATTTCACGAAAAATAAATAAATTAACATACCATTATTTTGAAATTAATAAACTTTATTCAGTCACAAAAGAAATGTACATTTTATAATTTATGAATCACTGGTGCCGGCAATTTTCATCTATTAACAAAAAATATTGAATTAAAATGATCAAAAATAAACCACACTGGCTCCTTACTAGGAAACGAGCCGAAAAAAACAACGCCTAAAAATATGTTGTGTTGACCTGAGTCTGGCGGAAAACTGAAGCTTGTGTCAGGAGACGCCTGATTCTTTGTACGGTTTTCTTTGTCGGTTGCCATAGCAACACATTGTCTTCAACTTATGCTTCTTCATCATCTCCTCCTCTATATTGTGGCAAACTTTGTTTATGGCACAGATTCTGCTTCTATTTGTGTTCTCTCATCTGCTGGCGAAGAAGAAACGCTTCATCGCCTTCCAATCAAGGAAGCACGATCATTGCAATCTGCAGAAGGTTCAGAAGAATGTGAAGCAGCCAAAGAACACATTTCTGGCAAATCTCCAAATTCTCTTAAGGAAATAGCAGGATCTTGATCTGTCAAAGTTGAAGAACAGAAGCCAAAAACATCTTCATTGTCTTTCTGCGGAAGGTATGATCTGTCAAAATTTATTTATCAATTTGTTTATTCATTTATACGAACATCCAAGAATATCTTTGATTTCCAAAAGCATAAGTGAGTGGTTGCATCTTTTGGAAGATTTTGAAGAAAGTGAAAGTGATCTTCATCCAATGGATAAAGATCCAAAGAATTCTTCAAATCGTCGATGAATAAGCAGGAGAAATTTATCCTCAGAAATATAGCAAACACTCCATCAAAGTCTTCACTTTTCAATTACTAAATGAGTGAAGATGTGGATGTAGATGTTTCAGTGGGTGGCTCACGCCAAAACCTGCTTAGGCCTCCTGGGCCCGTTGCAACCCACAATAGATAGAAGTGAGATTATTGAAGACACGACGCTTTCGCGAAGCTCAGCAGGTCCCTCAAATAGATCCCTTCCAATTCCTGGAGTGTTGTGAGTGCAGCTCCGGTGTTCCATCCTAATGCTACGAAGAGCCGGACATTCTGTTAGGATGTGGGCTACGGTCTCTACGTCTTCAAGGCACCACCTACAGTCTGAATCTTCTCCGATCCCGATCATATGGAGGTGACCCTTCAGGTTCATGTGACCAGTTAATAGACCAATCATTGTGCGGAGGTCTTTTCTGCTCATATTTAGGAGCTCTTTGGTTCTGCCCGTATCAGGTCCTGTTATCATTGCCTTAGCATGTAGCATACCAGGGGCATTATTCCAGCATAGAGTGGCCTTTTCGAGTAGAAGTTTCTTCGCCTCGCCCATTCCTATTGCTTAAGAGATGCCAATCATTGGTTCGGGTCCTATCGGCCTGTGCGATGAACCACTTTTGGCAAGTCTGTCAGCTTCAATGTTTCCCTTTAAACCGCTATGTCCCGGGACCCAAATTAGCCTCACCTTGTTGTTATTTTGAATTATCTTATGCAGAGCCTCTTTGCATTCTAGGACTGCTTTAGAGTCTACTGCCTTTCTCACAACAGCCTTTAATGCTGAAGTGCTATCTGAACAAATGTTGAAAGTTCTGTGATTTGTGCCGCTCTCAAGAATGGTATATGCACATTGTGTTATGGCGGAGATTTCGGCCTGTAGGATCGAAGCGTGAATCCCGAGCGAGAAGGTCATTTTATTGTCCCTCCCGCTCTTGCAGAATCCTGTTCCTGTGCCTCTCTGATCATCAGAAACTAACATCAGTAAACTACCACGACCCTTCTCGTGTTTGAACTGGTCTGTTCTGGTCCGTCCAATCCTCTGGTCAAGGAATAATCAGCTCAGGCGAGCTACCAGCATAGAAGATTGGAGTCATGTAGTCGCAGTGCATTAGCAGCACTCCATCTTTTATCTGGGGTTCACTCATGATGACCGAGTGTCCCTTGTTCCTCCACTTCAGATGTTCCAGACAGTAAAGACGGTATGCTGTTCTGAGTGCAACACTCTCTACAAACAAGTGCAGTGGGGGTAGCTCCAGGATAACCTCCAACGCTCTCGTTGGTGTGGTCCGTACTGCGATTGTTATACTGATGCATCCCATCCTTTGAACCTTATCCAGTTGCCTTTGGATGTATGCTTTCTTAGTTGAGGGCCACTATACTATGGCTCCGTAGGTGATCAGAGGTCTGATAACCATAGAATAGATCCAGTAAACTATTCTGGGTTTCAGTCCCCATGTTGTCCCTATAGCTCTTTTGCATGCCCATAGAGAGCATATGGCTTTCCTAGAGCGTTCTTCGATGTGATCTTTCCAGGACAGTTTCTGGTCAAGAGTTACTCCTGGGTATTTGACCGTTTTCCTGTATTCCAGGACTCTTCCTGGGATGGATATCTCCGGTTTTAGTCCTGATTTGTATTTCCTGGTTAATAACAGGATTTCGATCTTTTCGGGGTTGATCCTAAGTCCTTCAAGGGAGCACCACTGTTCTATAATCCTCAGGGCTCGCATTGTGGGTGCTCTCAGCTCCTGAATGTGGCTACTCGTCGTTAGGATCACCAGATCATCAGCATAGGCCTGTGTATACAATCTCGAATCGTTCAGCTGCTTCAGCAGGCTGTCCACTACAAGACTCCAAAGGAGAGGGGATAGGACTCCACCCTGGGGACAGCCTCTGGCAGCCATAGTTCTGACATTTTGTCCGTTTAATTCGGCAAATATCATCCTTTGTGATAGTATATTTGATATCCACTGGGTCAGTGTTCTTTCTGAGCCCCTTGCTTCTAGTGCTCGACAGATCGATTCAAAGGAAGTATTGTCAAATGCGCCTGCGATGTCCACAAAAGCACCCAATGCTGATCTCTTTCCGTCTAGCGCTCCCTCTACCTTGGTGATAAGGTGATGTAGCGCCGTGTCCGTCGATAGACCTTGTCGATAGGCATATTGATTGTAATGCAGTGGCATGGATAACAGATGCGTTTCCTTGATGTATCTATCAACAAGTCTTTCTAGTGTCTTGAGTAAAAAGCTTGATAGACTAATCGGTCGGAAGGACTTGGGGTTGATGTAGTCTGATTTCCCTGGTTTCGGGATAAATATCACCTTCACTTCCCTCCAGCTAGAGGAAATATAGCCCATGGCAAGGCATGAACGAAAGAGCTTCACCAGGGATGCGGTTACACGATTACCAGCTTTTTGTAGCAAGGCCGGAAAAACCCCATCCATCCCTGGAGCTTTGTGCGGAGAGAAGGATTCGAGAGCCCATTCTACCTTTTCATAGTCGACTATCCTCTTTGCAGTTTCAAAGTCGGGAGCTGTGCGGGCTCTTACCTGATGTGGGAGTGCAGCGATTTGCCCCGATCCAGAAAAGTGCACTTCCAGTAGCCTGTTAAGCGTCTTCTCCTCGGACAAGGTTAATTTTCCATCCGCTTTAACTAGGCATCCTATTTTGGCTCCAGGGTCCTTTTCTAAGATCTTGCATAGGCGGAGCGTAGACGGAAGGTCGTTCAGCTCTTCGCAAAAGCTTTGCCAGCTATGTCTCTGAGCTGATCTTATGACCTTCTTGTAGTTTCTTTGTGCTGTCTTATAGTCATTCCAGCTTAAATGAGTGAATCGTTGCAATATTCGGTAGATACAGAAAAACAGGGGAAAAAACAAAAAAAACATCAGTCTGGGCAGCAAACCACATTTCTCTCTAAAAAATGATGTAGCAACCCAGCTGGACAATTTGGTTTGACATTCCAAGGTCTGGGAATCACTTTTCTTTCTAAAATTCGTGTGAGAGACCCAGTTGGACAATTTCGTCTGCATGAAAAGAGTTGAATGAACAAATTTTTGCTAAAAATTGAACAAAAGCTGCTTTTTTAGCAGTCTGAGGAGCATTTCAGAGTCTGGAAATCACTCTTTTCATTAAAAATAGTATCGGGGACCGAAACCTAGTTGCACCGTTTGGTTTGCAAAAATAGAGTGGAATAAACATATTCCTAAAAAAAAAATTAGACAAAAGCTGCTTTGTAGTGTAGTCTGGTTTTCAGAGAGGATGCAGAGTCTGGAAATCCCTTTCCTCTTTAAAAATGGTGTAGAAAACCCATCAGTTGGAAGAAAGCTGCTATTGAATCAGTCTAGAGAGCATTCGAGAGTCTGTTCTGATAAGGAAATATAAGATTTATCTGAAAAATCTTTTGAGGAATTTATCAGAAATAATGAGTAAAATATTTTTGCGGTTCAGATCTTTGATGTTTAATTTGTTTTCTTCATTGACAGTTCTAAATAGATCCATTTGACAATATTGTTTGTAGTTTGCTGAAAACCCATTTGAAATTGATTAAGCTCCCCTCAATCTACACAGATCCTAACATCATCATTTGAAAATTCGAAGAAGTCCATTTTTTACTCCAAGAGACTCTGTGCTTGGTGAATCATAAAGTCAAAGAAACAATTGAGTTTTTGTTTTTATCAAACCATTATCATTTGGCTTTGGCACAATGACCTTTGCGATGAAGCCGTTTAGTAAGCTCAGTGACAAAAGAAGAAATTTTGACAGGCGGCATACACAAGTTTTTTTTTTTAGAATTTCCTTTGTAGCTTTTGCTGGATTTGAATGAGTGTAACATGCTTGAGTGAATTATCCGCACTATTCGCGCCAGCGAAAAAAGCTTTTTTGATTGGTCCAAGAGAATACCAAAATACTGACACGCAGAATCCTAAAAATAGAAATCTGATGTGGACTCTAGAAAATGGAGCGGCATTTTCCAACCTTTTCACCAGATTCACAGTCTTCAAAGAGCTGTCCCAGAACACCAACTTTTTTTATCAGAGTTTAGAGTGAACAACCACTTTTCAGAAATATTTAGAGCACTGAAGTCCGGGTTAAGCAATAAATGAATTGATCAAACCATCCAAATTTACTAATGCACGTTCTTGTGAAAGTCCTGATATAATCATTTGATGCGAGCACATGTTGAGGCTAATTGCCTCAAAGCTGTTGTGAATTGACCAATCGCTTCTCCTGATAGCTCTCGACAGGATTTCAGTACGCTTCAAATTTGGATAAGATTCTAGAAAATCCTTCCCCACTGCGTATTCAAATATATTAAATATTTCAAGGGTTTTATCTTCCAACAAGTTGAGCAAAATAGCTATTCTCACGTTATCAGAACTAACAGTATTTCTATTAGCAATGAGGAATAGATCAAACTTTTGTTGCCACAATTTCCAGGTGGTTATCAGCGATAATCCCGCTAAAACTAGACATTTTTGACCAGCGTTGTATTATGTTTTAGCTATTTTGAACTGTAGCCAAAGAATATACGTCATTTATTTCCTCTCAGGCGTGACTCATTTTGATGATAGGTAAATTCCCACCACCCATATTCTAAGGACAGTAGCTAGAGTTGAGTAACTGGAACCGTGATTTGGTTGAACTTGAACAAAAACGAGCATGATTCAGCTACAGTCTTCAAAACTTATCCCAGCTATTTGGAACGTGTAAATTCGCCTTGACGCATAGTTTTCCTCGAAGAATTTGATACGCTCATTGGTAAAATGTAGATAATACTTCAATCACCATTCAGTAACCGTCCGCATCGGACTTGTTATTCTCAACCCACTTTTCCAAACAAAGCTCAAGAAATCCTAACACAAAGAAATCGCATCTCTATTGACCAAGCCCAAATGCCCAATGGAGAAAAACACGTTGTCCAATGAAACCTCGAGGGAAGACAAACAACAAAAAACAGACTCGTCTCAAGCTTGAGAGTGTGCGATGATTCTCTTTTATTCGTTTATGGCTCGTGAGGTGTTAGAAGTGGACAGAGTTTTTGTTCATCTTTGTTCGTAAGTGCTGAATTTTGTATTCCATATTTATTCACTGTCTTGACCACTCAATTACAAAATCCCCAATCTCCTTAGCCGATTAAGTGTGAATTGACTGCGCTATTTCCCATATTCACTCAAGATTCTTAATTAACCCATAATTCTCAAGACTCCCTTATCGTAAGACTACAGTCAAAACCTCTCTTGGACCAATCCAATATCAATCAAGTCATATTTGGTGCTCGGACCAAATTGGCTGACTTGATAAGATGCTACGTTGTCCATTTTAGCCCTTAATTGAATTGCACTGACGGCATCCTAGCTATATGCCCCTACCTCAAAAATTTCCATCGAGGCGATTACTGTATCAAGGCAAGATTATAAATTGGGTTGCTCTCGAGCTTTTCTGATACCGGATGAAAGACCTCACTGTGGACGATATCCTGTAATTACGGTTACGTCGGGTCAGGCGGAACTTGCTGGCGGAAGGTCATAATGGCTAGGATATTGAGGAATTGTTTGGAAGGGTCACGTGTGTTTCTAGTTTCGCCGATCGTTGATGAGTATGGTTATTATTATAAACGTTGTTTCATACAATAGTGAAGAAAATTATGAGAAAAGAAGTCATCTGTTCTTTTCAGTCTGACTCAGACCCATAGCCATACTGTTGAGTCCTAGTAGGACGAAACGTATATGGATTGGTCATGGTCAGACTGAGGAAACAGTTTCAAGATTTTCCTTTTTTAAAGAAAATTATCTTTATCCTAGTTAGAAGACATCAAATCCAATGATGAGATTAATTCAATGTCCGCCATCGCCTATACAGCTCTTCCAGGAAAATCGATTCTCTCAAAAATTCCAGTTAAGGGTTTTTTGGTTTGTGTGATTTATCAGAGTTTATTTGGTTTTGTTACGATCTATCTGGCTTTTTCCTAGTTCATTTTCGCGTTTACGTTGATCAGGACTCATTTAACATTTTTTTGGGTTTGGATTAGTCTCTTGTTTTTTTTTTTAGTGGAATAGTGCCTGAGAAAAAAGGAGTCAACCAGTTGTTTTCAATTTTATATGACAAGAGAATCCAGTGTGAACTATTGTCAATAAGTGGTTTACATTAGGTGACAGTGTACCACTCCCAAGATGATAATAATATAGTACTGTTCGCCCACCGTACTGAGAAAATGTTGACAGCACTATAGGCAAACATTGGCGTCATTGATATAAAAACCCTCTTCAGCAGTGGATTCAAAAATATTTAACAAAAGTTATTTTCACATTTCAAGTTCCAACAAAATCAGGCCAGGTATACAGTTATATATAAAAAGCTCTCCAAGATCACTTTTGATTGTTTAGTCTGCAGATCATTCAATCTTCTGCCTTGCTCGAATCTATTCAGTGCGGCGACCACGGAATCTCAAATGCGGAAAGTTATTTTTACCTGGAAAGAGGTTCACAAAGCTGAATGTTCAGTGCTCATGTCAGTTTGGTACAGGTCGAGGATTTGAGCAGGTCAAGGGATTCCGCTGTAACCTTGAAAAATCCAAAAAACTAAAATCAGCATCCTGTCAAATTTCCAAGTGAATACAGTAACAAAATTTCAAAATGTACATATCATTTTCGTAAAAAGATTATACTGATTTCAACATTTTCTTCGAACATGAACAGCATATCATATCCCGATAGAGTATGCAAGGTATTTTATGGTAATATTGACAGGTCAACCAAAGAAATGATTGATATTCACTGTGAGATATTTTTTTGAAAAGTAGAATAAGCCTGGAGTACAATTGAAGACACATTTTATCATATTTCTAGAGATATTTGCCGCTGGAAACTTTACATCTGATTTTTTTATTCCTTGGCATAATATTTTTGGTAGATCCAATTTATTTCTTTTTCTAGGACCTTCATAAATCAAATCACAAAAATAGATTGCAAATTTTATTCTCCAAATAAAAACGTAGCCGTGAGACCTAATTTATCCGGAGTTCAAGCGGAAAACTGCAATACCCTGGAGGCATCCAGCTATAGGAAACTTTTAATATATGGTACAACTAGTTCGCGATTGAACTTTTTATTAATGTTGTCTGCCGACAAGAACTTTTTCCTGAAGGCTTATTGAAAATTATATCTCCCAAGTCTTTCTAGTTTACATTGATTAGCTTTCATTTAAAACTTGAGAAATTGACTTTGAAATTGTCCTATGTGGATAGCACTTTCAGAAAGACGAAGAGTGCAAAAGTTTTTAATTGAAAATTGGATTTTTCATTATTTGTTTATTCCGCTGAATCTATGATGAGTGATGGACATCAAAGAATCTATCCCAAATCATCTATGAACATACTAGGATGGGTATCCATTTCAAGTTATTGATTTTCTTTAAAAAAATGATGTGTTTTTGATAAGAGACTTCAAAGTTCCAGCTGATGTTTCCATGGATGCATCCAAATGTTGTTTTTATTCAGAAAGTGATGAAACGACATTGATATCTAACAACAACACAGCGGATTTGGATTTTTCAGACCATGAAATCCCAATACTACTAACTTTTACCTTCTTCTGATTGTCACTTCCGAAAAATCATTCACTCTATCGGTGTATTCACAGGTGCTTCGAAAACTGAATTTTGATAAAATTTAACAAAGACGAAACTCAGAACTTTGGTTTGTTTCTGTTGATGACCACGCAACTTTCTCAGGACAAGTAAGTCAGATTGATAGAGCTGAATTTGGGACAGTTGCGCAGTTCCGTATCAACATCAGTTGTCAATTCTGTAACCTGCATATTTCACGATTATTTGAAAAAGACATTTTGAAATATTCATAATATAGCGTCTAATCAGATACTATGAATCTGGTTAGATGTATTTTTCAAAGCAAACTATTTTCTGTTGCAGAATGATGGAGATACAGCACTTCCAGAATGAGTATCATGTGCTGAGCACTTGAACTCCAAAATCCCCAAACTTCCATGTCATCCTCAAAAAAGCCTAGACCTATCAGCAAAGGTCTTTGGAACATGAGAGGGGTTTTGTAAAAAACTTTTATACAGTTTGCGAAATTAGTATTTGAAGTTTATACAGGGTGTCTGAAAAAGAATGGGACATAAGGTAACATCCGCTTTCTCACAGGAAATTATTGCGATAGACCACAACTTGTCCCATCTGAAAGTTGATATTGAGAGAGCGTCAAAATCGAATTTTAATTTTTGATTTTTCCAAATATCTTTCGAAAGAATAGAGGTTTTTTGTTAAAATTTGGTTTATAAGGTTTTGGTTTGACAAGGAAAATTCAAATCTGGCCTTGGTATAGCTTTTAGTTGTGGGGGCCTGGAAGTTAACTTCTTGAAGATATTTGCACTTGAATGAATCCATGCGATAGATGTATTAACTCAAGTATAATTCATTACCATGAAAACGATGTTTTCAAAGCCACCCCTGTTTACTTTTAAAATTTGCCATTTAAAACCACAATGCATGGATCATTTTGAGTGCGAATATCTTGGAGGAGGTTACTTCTGGCCACTTCTAGAAAATATACCTTTCTTATGTAAAATGAAGAAAAAGTCATTTCCTTGATAGGGCTGTTTTTCCCGCCGATAGCGTGAGGCGCATGCGTTCTAAACAGGGCAACTGACAAGCAGTGCTGCGTTCACGAGCTTGCTTTTATCCTTGTCTACCTGAAAGTAGAACAAGGATAGAGCAAAACATCTTTCGTGCAATTTGAACGCGGAAGAGATGTCAAAAATATGACTTTTTCTCATACTGAATTGTCGATTCTTGACATAAAGTTTGAGTTCACGTACTCACGTTTTATTCGTTTATTACTGTATCAACAAATATGTTACTCTTCATGAAACTCATTAGAAACTTATTCAAACTTGGCACTGACACTGACAGTATTTTGGAGGTTATAAAATATTGTCACATGTCATGACTCAACACCGAAACTGTCAAGAATTTAAGATTTCCAGCCACCAGTTGCCCTGACATATGCGCATGCGCGGCACGCGAAAAACAACCCTATTAAAAAAAAGTGTACGAGTGCGTTCAAACAAATTATGACCATTTGAATGGGTGAAAAGGTGTGTAAGTAGCGCCACCTACAAGTGAGAGCTATATTGAGGCCAGATTTGAATTTTGAATGTGAAACCTTCCAAATTTCATCAAAATGACTGCTCAGGTAGTTCAGAAGTTATTTGAAAAAATCAAAAATCAAAATTTAACTTTGACTCCCTGTCTCTCTCAAGGTGGCAATATTTCTTTGTGAGGAATCCGTTATTACCTTATGTCTCATTCTTTTCAGGACACCCTGTAGATCTAGCGAATAATCTGTATTATCCAACGTGTGTCATTGAAAATATCTTATCGAGGCTCATATTGATCACTGATAAGAGTTTGCAGGTATTGACAAGGTGTTCAAAATCAATTTTTGTATTGAAAATTAAAAATTTTTGGAAAAAATTACCGCACCATCTATAAACAATGGGTAATTTTTGCGAAGTTCAAGGTTTTATATCTGGACCATCCTTTGTTCAATTACGGCAAAACTTGCAGAAAGTATATAATTCTTGCTCCTTTTCCCAATGATGCTAGTCATTTTTATCAAAAATTGTTTTCAACCCTTTTTTAACGTGAAAGAAGGGCACTCAAAAATGATTTAAAAAAAATCGCCAGGACACGCAGGTTGACGAATGGATTCAAGTTTTTAAATGCTCAGTCACTTTTTTGATAACTGATGCATGATCAAAGTTCTGGTGAGGTCAAAGGTGGTGCGTATAATTCTTTCCAGCAGTGTATTTGTATATTAGCGCTTTTATTTCTTGAAGGTACAAATGCAAATTATGCGATCCAAAAAAATGGCAGGCAAATTTCTGTATTGTAGGTTTAGATGAACTGTCAGAAAAACCACTGACTATTTTTGTATCATAACCATAATATGACTCCATATTGACATGTTATGGATAGATAATGAGAGATGCGTTGATTCCCCACCATCACATAAAGACAAACAAGAAAAGATGTTAGTACATGCAGGAGCAAGCGAGATGTCTTGATTGGGAGGCACATAAGGCCTATCAGGGATCTATGGGAAGTAATAATATGAAGTTGGCAGTTACAACTATACGAACTGTTGTACAACCTATACAGTTCTATAAGGCGACCAAACTGTATAACGGAAACCGCTTTAGGCTGCGCCATTCAAGCTCCTTCAAAGGTATATTATAGTGATTTAAGGGTCATCATCGACAATTTAATATCACGAAAGGTTGCATAATGGTTAACTACACCAAGAGAACATTTTTACAACAGATATTGTTCATTGGGTGGACATGCATGGATCAAACTATCAATCTTCTGAATCTGTTGATAACTATAGAGAAGAATGTTCTATCTTACTCCATTTTTTATAGAAAACTTACTCAGGCCAAAAGACTCCAACCCATGAATTTTCTCAAAAGTTGTCGGTTTTTCATTGATCAGTACATAAACTGTTTTCTATCTATTTGTTATCTCTCAATTTCATAAGCTTTTTTTATAAAAGGAGGAGGATAACGGTCACAAGAAGGAATTGGTTGACACATTACAAAGAATCGTTTTGGATGCATCAGACTCATCACTCATCAGCTTCTTCTCGGCAACCAACAAGATACATCAAACTAACCTAATTTGGATCAACAATGTCAACTTTGGTGAACGACTGGATTTGGAAAATAGTTTGACTTTGTATTGACTTCTATTTTATATTTTTGTGTTGTGGGTAATCATGATCTTCACTTCTCTTTGTTAATGTGAAGTATGAGTATTACATAACAAATCTTGAAAACTGAGTAGAATGGTGATAGTGACGCGAAAGAAGAGACACAGAGTAGAGACAAAGATGGATGGATACTTTTCAGAACTCGTGGGCCAGTCGATTGCCGGTCATGATTTTTTCAATACTCACTCCAATCCCTCTCTTCTAAATATCCAGGTAGCAGCAGACAACAAGACAAAGCACTTCTGAGCACCAGAAGAAGAAAGTTTAAGTCATTACAAAAATTAAAATAAATTTAATTTTTCACAGAATACCGTAGGATTTATTTGCTGAAAATCAGTTTGATTGCCATTTCCTGAAATCAATCAGGTAATCTCGTATTACTGCGGGGATAAAAAAAACATCGAAAAGTAATCAACCGTATTCGAATAAAGTTCGCTTCCGGTGGAAGAATCATAACACCCAGGTTTTTCGATATCAAGATTCATCTTGTGCTCGCAGAATCCATCTGGCAGATTATGTAAGCTGGAATATAATTCCGCTGACAATCGTGATAATATGCTTTTTGAGTGGATAGAACGTATGCCGATCCACAACGGGTAGATTTTGATTGACAAGTGACTGCGTTTGATTTGATATTTCACGCTGGGTGGCTCGATAAAATCATGTTTGAATGATTTTCTTTATTCCCAATTGGTGAATATGATATAAATACCGATTTTTGTTCACTTTTTTACATGATATCACTCATTCATATGTCAAATGAACTACCAGGTGCAGCATAAACATTATCAGTTAGTCATTCAACATAATGTAATGTTTTTCACTGTAGAAATCTCTTGTCCATTTTAAACTAATCTATTCATAGTCACCATTTATGTACAGGCGTGTCCCATATAAGATCCTCTACTACCTTATTTCGGAAGATATGGGTTTCACGGAAAAAAGTTTGATATAAAGTCCTATTGTTTTCAAAAAAACTGCATTGTTATATATATTTGAAATATACAGGGTGCTCGGTTTTCCCTGGGCTGGTATTCTTTTTGTAAAAAATTCCTGTGGTCGTGAAGAATGCTTCGTTGGTCCAACAAATTTGATGAAAAAAAAATAGGCTCACGAAAATTACGATCCATCATCAAATCACAATTATTCAAACGCAAATTGAGATCGTTAGGTTCGAAGTGTCGCAACTTAGTGAATTTGAACGCTCTGTAGTTATCTATTTTCAGCGTTCTATGTATGTCAGTTCTAGGAATATCTAAGTCTCTTGCTGCACCCCTTATGGAATTTTTTGTATATCCTTCGAAATACAAACATATATTGAGTTGCGTTTGATCATTCATTATATTTCCAGGTTTATTCCTTCTACCATATTTTAAAACACCATGCTGTTCAAGGTCTCTTTCAATTCGCCTTAATATGGTTTTCTCTTGTATTCTTCGTTCCGAGTACTTCTGACGATATGGTCTAATGGTGAGAGCGATGCTTTTGTTATTTTGAAGAGAACATATATAAATCTAGCCTTTCCTCAGCACTATAAGCCATTTTTGAAAAAAGAAGGAAAAATTATCCGACAATCTTATTGTTCTTTTTTGTTTAGGCAAAGTATCAGTGTTTACATGGTAGGTATAGGGTATAGTTTTTCGAGCGTTTTTTGGACTCCATCCATCATAACACATGCAGCATTTTTTATTTGGTTGAATTTCTCATTTGTAATAATAGTTATAAATGATTTTTTGATGAATTATATAATAAAGAATATTAGTGATAAAAATCATCTTTCCATTTAAAAATGGCAACAAATTAAATGGTCAGTATTTCAATTTCATGGACAGTACTCTTAGCCATTATTTTATTTCCCTTGGTCAGTATGATAATAAATGGTTGGTTGAAATAATGAGGGGTCAGTAACATAAAGAAGTGGTCAGTGAAAATAATAAATGGTCAGTATAATAATAAATGGTCGGTTGAAATAATTAACGGTTAGTAATATAAAGAAATGGTCAGTAACATAAAGAAGTGGTCAGTAAAAATAATAAATGGTAGATATAAATAATCAAGAGTCAGGGCCGATATTTCAATGTCACCTTAAGTGACATTTTAGCTAAGGTATACTTGAACTTAATGTGAATTTCAAAATTGGCCTCCAAAAGTGCCTTTTTTCAATTGCGCCACTGCTTTTATTTAGCTAAGAATCTAATGTGAGTGTCGCAATTGAAACACGGCACACATGGCAGAGAAATTCAAGGTCCAAAATAACCTTCAAGTGTACCCGAATCTTAAATAGGCATTGAAATATCGGCTCTCGGTATCATAAAAAAACGATCAGATAAATTAGTAAATGCCTGGTGAAAATGATGGACAGTCCATAAAATTAATAAAGCGACAGTAAAATAATGAATGATTGGTCATATATTTTATTTCGTATAAATACAAAAATTTTTACAACGGAACAAAACACAACTTAGTAAAGAGAAAACACACTGTCTTTATGCCATGATGAAGTAGTCAGAAAAGTTCTTTTGAGAGGCGGATTTAGTTTGGGTTAGTTAGGGTTAGTTTGTGTTGGTAATAGAAATTGATGAAAAATATGCAGCGGCTCGTTAGTTAGCACTAGGTTAACATTACAATTATTATTGTATATTATAGTTGACGTGTTGTGTATTGGTTTTATGTGGATGAAGTTTGGATTAGTTTGTGTTGGTGATCGAAATTGATAAAAAATATGCAGCGGCTCGTTGGTTAGCACTAGGTTAACATTACAATTATTATTATAAATCGTAATTGACGTGTTCTGTATTGGTATTATGTGTATCAAGTTTGGGTAAGTTTGAGTTAGTTAAAATTATTACTGACTATTGCATACCAGCCATTTATTATTTCTTACTGTACATTTGTGGAATTATTACCCGCTAAGTCATACTGACATTTCATAAATTTTTACTGACCATTAGAATCACAATAGTGAACATAGAAATACTGGCCAAATAGTACTTTTACTGCTCAAAAATTCCATATTTACTTATCATTTTTAACAGAAATACTGAGTCTTTTACAATATTATACTGACTGCATGTGAAATTATACTGTACATAATGAATTAAATACTGTTCAGTTTATTACAACCCTTTAAAAATATTTATATTTTTCCTCATTGAATTTGCACAAAAGATATTTTTTTCCATAAAACGGATTAAATAGCGAATATTTTCTAAACGGCTAAAGATAGGTTCTCACTATCTCAAACAAACTAACCTCTATTTTTAGTGATCAAGCACAATTCGTAACAATATACAGGGTGTTCTATTTAGCATTTTCGACTTATTGGTGTTTTTAGATGTTCCGATTGGATTCAACCTCTGACATCACCCTGTATAATTGGCCACCACTCTAACCAACTGAAATCATATATCGAAGTATAGTCTATGAAAAAAATAGCAGATTCACGAAGTACTTTGAAGTTTTGGTACTTTGTACTTTTTTTTCACCACTTGAAATAAATGCGTTTTTTGCACAAAAAAACTAAAATCGCTATCATATCCCAGACTATTGGAGATACGTATAGGACATACTACAGAAAGTCACCTTCAATTTTCATGTAGATTCCATTTCTGAAATAATATACAGGGTGCTCCATTCAATTTTGCAAAGTTGGGTCCAGCCCAGGGAGAAACAAGCTGTATATGTCGAATAAGTATAATGATAAAGTTTTTTTGTAAACAATAAGACTTTATAATAAACCTTTTTTTCGTAAATCGCATATCGTCCGAAGTAAGGTAGTAGAGGATCTTATATGGGACACCCTGTACATATACTTGACACCTATTTATCTTCACACATCAACATTTTTTGTAACTGTTGATTTCAAGTGTATCTACACGACGGAGTTGTTGCTTATTTGTATCCTACTTGCCAAAACCGACAGAATCGATATTTGACTGTGAGGCAAATCCCGCATTGAACAAATACTGGCAAGGTTTGAGTCTAAGGCGATTTGACCTGTGCGTTGTTTGTTTTGGCAGCCCGATGGTTGATCCGCTGGACGATCACATGTTTCATCACAATAAGTTCGCATCAATCACTGTTTTCAACGATTCCCTGTTATTACATCTTATTTCTGATTTTTATAGTTTGAAAAAAATCAAGTTACCAGAGTTTCATGTAATGCTGGTAAAAACAAAGTCAAATTCATTCTAACAGGAAAAAATACCTATATAATCATCACACAAAATTCATCCATCAACCTCATATGCAATATATTTCTTGTCATGAATTCAATCTGTCCCATCTTCTGGCACTTTTCCGCAATCAGCATAGGGCAAATAACTTACGCCAAAACAAAATCAAGGCAAAGCTTTTGGCCACGCTAAATTAACAAGTGTCACATGTTTGTCGCTATAATTTATTTCGTGGGAATGTCACGACAGTTGCGAGCGTCTACAAGTTTGCGAATCTGGTTAACTTTGGGATTACAAATGCGAGACAACTTCACGGGTTCAAAATAGATGCCGAAATGGAAGAGGATTTTTGAGCCCGGAACTAAGGGAAAAGTTGCGATATGTAGAGATCCAGAGTGTCGGTTTTGGTATATAGCATTCTATTTCAAAGTTTTTGGGTTGGTTGAAACTATGATGGAAAGGGACTGATTTTGTTATCCGAAGATCCTTTGTGCTTGCGGAAAGCGTGATTAATGAGTTTGCAGTTGCAGAGATTCTTAAATATTCGACAGTGACAATGACACAGTGGGCCAGAATAGTGTTCAATGGTCTGTCTCGCATCCTGTTAATCTACAGTCCACTACATCCTGGAATGGACTACCCAGGTGAAAAAAAAATTGTCAGTCAGAAACGAAAACGTCAGAACTTGTATCAGGAGTTTTCACGCACGAACAAACAATATAATCAGAAAACTAAAGGACTTCGAGCATCCCTAAAAATCCAAACATTATTTTCAACAAGTGTTTGCCAAATATGACGAATTCAGGACCTACTTTTTACAAACATGCCCAGAGACCGCAGCTACATCGATCACCCAATCTGATCCCACTTCCTACAGCAGCCAATAAAAATAAAAGATTTCAAAATGAAACAACTGAAATACTCACTTATGCAAATACTAAAATGGAGAGTTATCAATAAAACAAGAACGAATGTTCTACGGTCTGTTTACAGCGACTACTTTTTTTTTCCAAAACTTCCTCTTATAGAAAAAAATCCAGTTACGAAACTCGACCTGGAAATTCTCTAGCTTCATTCCATTCTCGTTTTATTCGGTACTTCAAGCCATCGAAGGATCGTGAAAATTTAATTCTGACAATTTACCAGCTCCGGAAACTGCTTATGTTGCTGTTAAAAATAGAGTAAAATGTTCCACTTTGTTTGCGGGTCATGGAAGCAGATGTTTTTGGTGGAAAAAAAACATTTATTTTGGAAGCTATCTTGAGCGATCCAAATGGAATATTATGATGGTCAAGTTGACCTAGTCTCGCGATTTCTGATATTGTGAGTGAAGGAGTTTTCTCATAGGAAGTAACAGAGCTATATTTCTTTTATTTGTGTGTGAATTCTGTTAGGATTGTGAATGGATTAATGTTGAAATTGAAGACGCTCCAACAATAATGTACAAAATAAAAATTGGAATAGCAGTCATTTTTGCAGTTGTACAACAGATTATTATCTGTCCAGGACTTTTTCTCAACTTCTTGGTCAAACACAAGTTCCGCTGTTATTATCGAGAACTAAAAAAGCTCTACAAATTCCTTTACGGAGAAAAAGAATTAATGATACTCAAGTTCATTCAAGCTTAATCTCAATATTCATTTGATGGCGGTAAGTCTCGTTTAATCAAAAATGTTGATTTTCCACAATTATTGTAATGTAGCCTGAAAGCTAGAGCACGAGGATATGCCCACATATTTCTCGCTTTGCTGTATAATGGGCTTTTTGAATCTGTCTAGTTGGAAATTCAATCAATCAATCAAAAATGCTTTATTGTCCAAAGTTGAAAAACTCATTGACAACGCTGTTGAAAATATGAAATATAATACAATATAATAGGTAGGTACATCACAATTAAGATGAAACATAGCAAAAGCGAATACAATAATCAAGACAGGTGTACAAAAACAGAAGAAGAAACAACAGTGACAAAAGAACAATATCAAAAAGTATCACACAGATATTCATCAACAGAGTAGTACGGACGTGACATTAAAAATCTCTTAACTCTGCGTTTAAAAATTTTTTCATCGACAATACCTCTTAAGGATATAGGTAGATGGTTCAAAAGTTGTCTACTACAAGAAATAAGTGAGTCTTTTACTTGGGTACTCTATAATGGCTTTTGTTACATACGATTTCATGTTTAAATTTTTTGTGCAGAAGGCAAACTATTTCTAACAAAAACAAGGAGGGTAAAGTGAGGATGTTCTCACTCACAAAATAGTTCTTGCAGGATTCCCTCTGCTCTTTTTCACATATATATCTAACAGCTTTCTTCTGCACCCTAAACAGACGTGTCATGAGGTTTTTGGAAAAAGTTCCCCAAAAACAGATGCCGTATCGGAGATGGCTCTCCATCAAGGCAAAATAATCATTTCTGACCACTTCCTAACCCAAACTAACCCAGTTCCGTTGATATAACTCGGATAGCATAGCAACTTGAAAAAACTTCAAGAAATAAACTGTCCACGTGCAAGCTAAACTCAAGCTTGCTTTCTATGTCCTTCATTAGTGCGTCGGGCAATCCTAGCGTGGTTATTTACAAAAGTAGAAAAAAAAGTTTTTTACAAAAGTTGTAGAATGTGACTTTATGCATATTTTAAAAATATTTTCAAACATACAGGGTGCGTCACAAAAGTATGGCACGAAAAAGTATGATTTTTTTAAATGGAACCCCCTGTATATTAATTGATATTTCAATTCTTTCTTCAATTTGAAACAAAAATTGTGCTACAACTAATGTTCCTAAATTCAACTGTTATCGAGATATCGCGTTTTAAAAATGGCATTTTTGCAACTTTGGCATGCTATAAAACTCAAACTATTCAAGTTAGAGGAAAATGGTTTGCACTTTCCTATCTTAACTTTTCAAGAGCTCTTCTGTCATTTGGATAGAAGGTAACGTCAACTGTCAACTTTTTTCGGCACATTTTGACATTTTATCACAATAATGGATTTAATCTCCTTGAATAGCTCTTGAAAAGTTAAGACAGGAATGTGCAATCCATTTTTCTCTAACTTGAATAGTTTGAGTTTTATAGCATGTCAAAGTTGCAAAAATGCCATTTTTAAAACGCGATATCTCGATAACGGTTGAATTTAGGAACATTAGTTGTATCACAATTTTTGTTTCAAATTGAAAAAAGAATTGAAATATCAATCAATATACAGGGGGTTCCATTTAAAAAAATCATACTTTTTCGTGTCATACTTTTGTGACGCACCCTGTATGTTTGAAAATATTTTTAAAATATGCATAAAGTCACATTCTACAACTTTTGTATGAAACTTTTTTTTCTACTTTTGTAAATAACCACGCTAGGATTGCCCGACGCACTAATGAAGGACCCTGTATACAATCCTGAGAACCTACATTGTTGTGCCACACTTACAGGTTGCTCATCTATACATCCATTGTTAAAATTACATCTTAATGATATCGCATTCATTTTGCTCACATTTAAACAAAGTTTATTCGCATCACACCAATCTTTGACAGACTTGGGATCTGCATTCACCATACTCTTGATTTCCTCTGAATCTCTTCCACTCCAGAGGATCGTAGCATCATCGGCAAAAATACCACCCAGATATCTTTCATTCCATTGGGTCGTTAATGTAATGTGAAAGAACAATGGACCTGAGATGGATCCTTGTGGAACTCCGCTTGAGATACTCTGGGGTTGAGATGTAATACCATCAAGAATAACAGCTTGCATTCTTCCTGTCAAGTAGGATTCAATCTAGTTTACCACACTGCCCCTAAATCCATAGATCTGCAGCTTCATCAGCAGTGTATTATGATTCACACAGTCAAAAGCCTTTGACAAGTCTCAGAACACAGCTGCAGCGACTTCACCATGATTGTTGCGCAAATATCAGTCCTCGAGAAATGCAAAAATAGCGTCACCCGTGCCCCTGCCTTCTTGAAATCCATACTGCTCAGGTTTCAATATCTTGTGTTTTACCAAGAAGTTGAGGAACGTTTTCTTGGTGAGCTCCTCAGTTATTTTTGATATTATCGGCCATAGTGCAATAGGTCTATAGTTTGGAGGATCCTCCAGATTCCCTTCTTTATATATTGGAATAATGTTGGATAACTTCAAACAAGAAGGAAAATATCCCTTCTCGAATGAGTCGTTGATTGCTTCGGACAAAGCATCGCACCATCAACGCATTATCTGCGAGCATAGATATAAGTTTCACTGATATGTCATCCCATCCTGGCGCCTTATCTACCTTGATTCCAGAAATGATCTCCGCGAGTTCTTCGAGGGTTGTTGTGGAGAAGAAGAATGATTCTGCTTCTTTTGGAAGAAAGTTGTCCACTGCAACGCCTGAGTTCATATTCCTTGCTAAGGTTGCAGCTACATCACAATAAAAGTGATCATTTATCTGGTTTGGAGTTATGACTGGTCCTTTATCATCATTATCACTGAAAGTTGAGGTGGTTCCCAATTTATTTTGCTTTCTCCGCAATTCGTTGACAATTTTCCATGTTCCCCTCTGTTTGTTGCCAGAGAGCCTTATCCTGTTTGAGAAATATTGGTGTTTTGCTCTGTGTAGTGTTTCTCTTTACACTGCCCTGTACTTCTTGTAGAATGTTTGGGAGTATATGTTGTGGAGGTGATATTTCCTAATATACAGGGTGTTACTTAATGATATGCCATAATTTCAAGAGGGAGTTCCTGGATAAATTTTGAGTCGGAAAGGTCATATAAACTTGGGTCTAAAAAAAATTTGAAAATAAATAAATAAAATAAAATGAATTAAAATAAATTATAAAAAAATAAAAATAAAAGAAAGTGTGTGCCTATACCATAATATCCTGTGGCAAAATTCAGTTCAATATCCCAAACCGTCTTTGGAAAAAGTATTGAAAACTAAAATAGATCTTTAACACCCTGAATCTAAAAAAACCAAGCATTTTAAGACTCCAGTCTATATGACCCTTACGACTTTAAATTCATCCAGGAACTCCCCCTCAAAATCATGACATACTATTGAGTAACACCCTGTAACTTAAACATCTCAGATTTTTTGATGAAATGCGCAGTCCATTTGTGATCCACGACTTTCTAGATTTCTCTTTGATGGTCCTGATGGGGAATGCAGTATTGAAGAGTTGACAGAGGACTCCATGGAATTTATCAAGGCAGTTGTCTCTTCCTAGAGTTGTATTCCATTTTTCTGAGCAGCACAGATTTTTCGTTTTCTGATGAATTAAGTCTTATTCATCTCAAAAGTGCAGAAAACTTCTTCGTGATCTGAGAGTGGTGAATCACATACTATAGTGCTCTGCAATTGTGTATATATGGTCAATCAATGTTCTTGTCCTTGAGGTAATTCTTGTTGGGCTCTGGACATGCATCTTTAATCCGTGCTGGACAGTCAATCCTTTGAAGTAAATTGTATTCATAAAATACTCCAAGTAGTTAATATCAAAATCCCCTGCTAGAATCAGCAGGCAGCTTTTGAGTATTTTGGAAAGCGCCGACTCTAGTTTAGTCAAAAAATCAGTTACATTACTGCAAAGGGCCCTATATACACATTTGATAAGCAAATTGAGTCTATTGCAGCGCATTGCAGATATCTCATAACATTTTTCACTGCACAGTTCATCAAATAAAGCTACATTCTCAAACAAAAAATTTTGAAAGAAGTCTTGATGTAATTGTGTTATAAAATGTGAAGAGAAAATCTGCTGTTCAATTATGTTGTGAATTATCAAATGAGCGAATTGATTGAAATATGAAGATGAGTTCACCCACAACAAAGATCTAGATGTCCTCCAATCATGTTCTTTTTATTTATTTTTTGGTTCGTTTCGTAGTCATCACAAAAGAATCTGTCAATCATGTCAAGCTCTGTTATGGAAATCAAACTTGTCACTAAAAAAGGTATCTGTAAATAACAATACTCTGCATATGAAGCACTATTTTTGAGCAATTGTCCAATACTAAGCCTCTTTTATTTGATCGCAATTGGCTGATAAAAACCGGACGCAGCACAATAGATGTTTCTCTCTGAAACAGTTGAGCCGAAAACTCCTGATTCGATATGGCAAATCCAAAACGGAAGTTCTAATGCTCGCATATGTATTGTTTTGATGTTTTGTTATCTGTTGTTTGGATGCTTTTTTCTGCTGTGAGGGTAGATTGGGGCAAGAGTTTATTGCATGAAGTTTTATGAAGCCGCCCATGAAAAATTATTGGAGCCTGTACTCTCATAAAAGAGTGTCTAAGAGTTTACTATTTTTTTCATTTTTACCATAAATGCATTGCAAAGCTCATAGTACTTCGATGTCAAGGACTTGAAAAAACTTTTGAGTTTCCAAATAATGTCAGTCCAGTGACAAGTTTCAATTCCTTTAAACTGTCTGTTAGTTCATCAGTTATTTATTGACTTACCTCCTTGGAGAAAAAAACAAAAAATGCAAAATCAAGCATCAAAACTGGATGCTCAATACCCGTGGTTGATCCAATAAAAACATGGAGTCGCGAAAAAAAAGATAACAAATTTTGACCAGTGAATGTGACATTGCAAACTAGATATTATGTCAACACTAGTTCATGGCGTCCGGCTTTGCAAACTATTCACTCGTCAGCTCTATTTGATAAACTTTTTGACGAACTATGCCCAGTTTTTAATAATGTTGAAGCTGTATTTGGTTAACGTTTTCTAGTTTTATCCGCATCAACGTTGGACGATGATTGAGTAAGTTTGCTATTACTTTTTGTCGGTTCAAAAACATATGAATCATAAAGTGTCAATTATCATGAGGAAAGATTAATCTAGATTTCACATCAGTCATTTGGTTGGTTATCATATTAATGTCCATTAGCAGCAACTAAGTTTTCTTTATGGAGTTGTTACAGTGTAGTATACTGTAACAACTCCATAAAAAAATCTTTTTCCAGCCCATCTGGGTTTCCTGATCCTCAACTCAACCGAGCTGGCAAATTGGTTAATGGTGGAAAACGAACAAACGATGGTTTGTTTTTTGATACATTCATCAAGCGACTGAATATTTTTTACTAGGAGAGAGAACGAACAGATGGATCACTTGGTGAGAAAAATGATCTTTTCGACGCTGACCGAGACTTTCCGGTGGCAAAGTTTCCGAGATAAATAATGGGCGAAATTTATACGTGATTTTTTTTGCGTGCGGTTAAAAATGAGGATTTGTTTTTATTTGGGGTGATTACATTGAAACGTCAAAACCAAAGATAATTTTTTGAGTATCTTCTATTATCGTCCCTAACCAAGATGACTTTGAGCAAGACTACTACTAGTTACAAAAACGTCAGTAAGCGGTGATAAAATCGCCAAATTATACAATACGTGAATGAAGAAGTCTATCCATGAAAATTTCTACACAGGGTCATGCTGTTGTTGTGAAAAAATGAATAATGAGTGGTCGATCAGAGAGTTGGACTCTGTTGTCACGGGCAAAATTATATTGAGAGAACTTTGACTAAAGGAAGTGATCCAGAGATTCCTAATGCTTCAGGATTAATAAATCTAAAATTCTGCGATGATGTAAATGCATGATATTTCAACATCTCTCAAAGCTATGAAAGAAGAATCTACAATTATGTGAAAATTGTATATTCATCAAAAAACTGCACCAGATATTTGATTGAGCTACAAACTTGGAGAGGTAAAGAGTTAATTTTGGTAAGAGTGGAACTAGTCTGTGTTGCTCAGGGTCAAGTATTATCCTCATCATGATGATCCTTGGTATCAATGAAGCTATTGTCTCATTACTGGACGCCGTAGCTCCAAAATCGTCTCGATGATAACGGAACGAACTCCATTGTTAAAAAAGAGTAGATGAATCTTTGGAGATGTTGTGCTAATAAGCAATGACTGAGACAGTACGTTCAACTAGACATTTGGATTAGTCACAGATAACAGATCATCCCTGGTAAAAATAGTAATTCAAAATTACGGACCTTTGCGTACTGCTTAAGTATGATCTTATGAAACCTTAAGTTCAGATGTGAAGAAATTTTTCAACTTGTGGATGTGAACCATTGACTCCATATTTATAAAGTTTGTACACCAAGTATTACAAAAAATCAATTATTTAAACGTTTGAAGCATTGAAATGATCCATGAAGATAATCTTTATCTTTCAGTAGCTTTATAGTGCGATCTCATGTGTCTTATCACTAACGATTCCAAACCGTGTTGAGGTATTAAGATGAGATCTGTATTAGCTTGGACATTTTGAATCGGATCATTGTTTGCCAGTCTCATTGATAAACTCTGTTATAGTAAGCAACACAGATATACAGATATACCATTTAATTTACTAAATGCTTATGAATTTGTTGTGTTTCAAGAGAAAACGATGGATTGCATCTTTATACATAAAAAATGAGGTGACTGAGTGACTGATATATCAACGCACAGCCTGAACCTCTGAGTCTAAAGGCTTAAAATTTGCCACAAAGGTTCTCCATACAACGTAAGAAAAAATGTTTGAAAATTCAATTGCTAAAGCAGAACCAAGAACACTTGAAAACTTTTGCGCATGTTACTTACTAGAAATCCGCTCAAATTCCTTTGGACTGTTTTGACAATTTCCAACTAGTTTGAAAGATAAAACTGTTTATCGCTAGAGCATCTGCCTGACAGTCAAAATCCCAGTTTCGATCTGCTAGAGCACGAACTTTGGAATGCGCAAGCTCTGGCCGATTCTGTACCGTTTGGAATCGTTGCTAGAACAAGGCTTATGCTATGTCATGCCTATGGAGGACTATAACTAGGAGACGAATCGACATACGAATATCCCTGAAAATCTGTCCCTCTTTCTGCTTAGTTCATTTGAGGGCGCTGTTGCTAGTAGCGCTTTTATTTATTGATTGTGATGGTAACGTTTATTGCTTGTCAATAATTTGTCAAGATACTTATATCACATTTTCATTCATTTTTTCCAAATTTCCACTTCACATTCCACATGCAATGCATTCTCTATAATGAAAAAATTGAGGTTGAATCGTCGCAGCATCGTGTTTCAAGTCCATGGTTTGTTCAATGGTGACGGTTGTCAATGACGCCACTCAGTTACTCTATCAATCAATGTAATTAAACAAAAAAATATGAAAATTCTATAGATTTCAGAATAATGTATAACAAGAAATATATTCATACGTACCTATTGTCATCAAATAGTGAGAGTTTTGATGCAACCTAGCCAATAAAAATTGTTGCATTTTGATAGAGTATTCGTAACGTTGTTTCAATTATGTTACCTAGGTAACATTTTTGTTTGACTTGAAATCTCTAACGACTCTTCGCCATCTGGGGGTAACAATTGAAGCTGAATTACGATTTCAAACCTGGACCACTTTTATGCATTTCGATTACTCTCCTAGTTACAGTCCTCCATAGTCATGCCGATTGTCGATTTAACGCCAGCTGATCCATCAGTTAGTAATTTATTTGTGTTCACACACTAGTTTGCAACCGGTCAAAAATGATAATGCGTATCTAGGTTAGTTTGGAAACTGTCAGCCATTGAGCTCCATACTATCTGGAAACGACCCGGTCGTTGTTGTCAACGAATCGTGAAGTAGAGTTGATACAAATCAGTATTTTTTTGATAACAGGTACGCTCTGTAACAGGTCTAAATCCATACCTTTTCCAAATACCTGTTATTTTATTACCTAGTATTTTCACCAGTTTCGATAACTTGGGAATTTGTAGTCTGGTTGGACGAAAGGATTAAAAAATAACATGCGTACGATGCCGTAACCTGTTACCTGATAATGTATAATATAATATGCTCTGTAGATGAAAATGTATTGTTAGGAAAAAGAGTTATAGCGGTCGGGGTTGGGACTGTGCTCTTATCGTATCAGTTTAATCTGTTAATTCCAATTTCCAAAAAGCTAAAGGTTTTTGATTGGGAAAATTCTGATATTTTATACAGACAAATACCTCACCCTCACATTCACAAAAAAAAGGGGTTTGGTGACCATCCAAATATATGTACGTACCAAGATACGTATACCCTTCGAATAATAATTGAGTTTATTGCTTTCTTATCTGCATTCTGAATGACATGGAAGACGACAGTTCACTTCCACGCGTCTGGTTAATAACTTATAATCGCTTCCCCATCCCCGTTCATTTATTTTAGTACGAATACCTACATGTACCTTGACGTTGTCGGTTCTCGTGGTAAAAGGTGAAAAAAAGTTTCTAAGTTTATCATGATTGGAATCGGAACTGGTTTAGAACTCACGTCAAGTGTACTCTGCGCCCTGTTCGAACCGAACTGACGAGTACTTTGGTAACATAGTATTATTCAAATCGATACCTGTTACAGACTGGTGTTCGCTGATACCTGTTCCGCCGTACGCGTTCCTAGTACTTCGTATCATCTCTATCGTGAAGTGTCAATCCTGTCTATATATAGGCCAATGAGTTAGAAAGAGATAGATATCCGTGAATATCGCTATCTCTCTCCAATACTTGCATATAGGTCAAAGAGTTAGAAAGAGATAGAGAGCCGTAACAATCGCTATCTTCACTTCTTAACACTCAATAATAAGCGGGTCCGTTCTAGCTACGTAGTATGGAGTGCAATGCTGTCAGCAAACTGTTGTGTTTTTTCTGTGTACACCAACCTTTGATTCCCGTTCTCATTTCCACAACACCTAAATTGCATGATCAATACGATCGATATCAACTTTTATTGGCGATGAATAATCAATCTTGAAAACGATCCCCAGACGGCAATGGGAAGTACCACTCCACGTCATCGGTGTGCCCAGGACTGCAGCGTGTCATTTGATTGATAGGACTTCAACGTTGGAATTATGCATGTGGTGCTTATTTTGTAATTGTTCAAAATGATACTGTTTCAGAAGTTTGAAGACTTGATTTATTGAGGTTTCTTGGTTCCTTGGTTTTTTGGTTTTGTGATTCTTTGATTCCATTGTTTCTAAGCTCATTGATTTTTTGATTCTTTGGTTCTTTGGACTCTTGTTTTTTGGTTCATTGGTTCTTTGGTTCTAGGTTCCTTATTTCATGGTTTTTTTGGTTTTATCGTTTTTTCGTTTTTTGGATGCTTTGATTTCTTAGTTCCTTCTTTATGTCGTTTCCTAATTCCTCGGTTCCTTGATTCCTTGATCCGTTGGCTCCTCCATTCCTTGATTTTCCTCCCCTGGTCTATGATCTATAATCTTTGTGTTTTGCGTCTTGCTAACTATTATAATTGAATTGTATTGGTCAACGAAGCAAGAATACTGTTACAAATGTAGGTATTTGATTCTCCTTTTTTTCAATTCAATTCAATTTAATTCAATTCAAATTTATTGCCAGAGAATAAAAAAATTTCATCGTCAAAGCTTCTTAAAGGTGAGATATTTTTGTACAAGATTTCTGAAAGCATTTGCCCCAAAAATAAGTTTTTCATAATACAACAGGATAGTGTAACAGTATTTTGTTTTTTAGTTTTCCAAGGAACAACGTTTCCATTCAATTTGATAGGAAAGCCTGTTATGCTCTTTCTATCAATGATGTTGTTGGCATAATCTACATCAACAAATGATTTTAAAGACATATTCAAGTCATCACTTTGAATTTTGCTTTTCACAAACTTAAGATCAATTTTTTTTGACTGATTCAAATATATTAAAACGAGTTTCAAATGCTTCCAGTGTTCCTGTGAGTAATTATTCTGAAATTGACCAAAATATGTTATACAATAACTCAAATCGGGTCTGGAACCTTACATAATATACATAAGACATCCAATAAGTTCACGGTAGCGAAGATTTTCGTTCAACCTTGAGTTCTTTTTAATTTTCAATTGTAGTTTAGGTTGCATTGGCACATTAGCAAACTTACAATCTGACATGTTAAATTTGTGTAAAACTTTACTAATCAATTCCTTTTGTGTGATATGTAATTCATCGTTGAATTTTTCAATTTCTAATCCTAAAAATGTTATCTATTGATTTTGAAACCCTGTTTCATTTGAAACATTTAAAACATTATCATATACGTAAACTTCACTATGTATTATTTGCAATAATCTACATAACAATAGGTTATGGGCCCAGAGTGCAAATAATCATTGTCAATGAAAATTACAGAAATGAGATAGTGAAAGGACAAGTCGGAAGTTTGTGGAGTCGTTCGTATTCTCGTGAAACAGAAATGGCTGGACAAATGCAGCTCAATGTGGTGCCTTTCGATGGAACAGAATTTTCTAACTGTGAATTCAAAGTGAAGTTGGCGTTGGAACCGGCAGGAGTCAGTCATGTTCTGGAATGCAACTGTCCAGTGAACCCAGAAGAAGAAACCACCTGGAGAAAAAACGATATCAAGGCAAGAAATCTTATTGTACAGTGTTTGGCCGACAACATGATGCTGGAAGAGGTGCAAGACAAGAAGACTGCAAAAGAAATAATGGAAACTTTGAACCAAACCTTCACAAAAAAAGTAATATCCAGTCAAGTAATGCTTCAGAAACCGTTGAGAAGTTTAAAATTCACAAGAGGGACAACTCTCAATGTTTTCTTGAAGGAGTTTGAACAGACAATTTGTGAGCTCAAAGCTGCAGGTGGAAAATTGGAACGTGATGACATTGTGTCACAGTTGCTGTCTCCAATGCCAAATTCATTTGAATCTGTAGTTACTGCAATTGATGTAATGTTTTGCCAGGACTAAAGCAAAGTGACACTGGATTTTCTCAAAAATAAGCTACACATGGAAAAAATAAGAAAAGGAAGTAAACAAGAGGCTGATGCAAGTGCAAGTGATACGGCTTTTGCAAGTCAAAATAATTTTTTTTATAGAATGTCAGGAAGTGGTCCTCAAGAGAAAAATTATTTAACATATAAGTGTCATCGCTGTGAAAAAATTGGGCACAAGCGCGTAGATTATTCAAAGTTTGAGAAGACTAATGAAAAAGTCAACATTGCTGCAGGAAGTGACGATGAAGAAGTTACATTTTTGTCTGAAGAAGTCACGAAAAATGAATCAATGATATCAGCTGTGAAAAATTCTAGAGAGGTCGATTTTATTGTTGATGGTGGTTGCACCAATCACTTAGTTGATGAACAAACTGGAAGCCTATTGAAAGGAGCACAAAAAAATTCACATAAAATCAATGATGCTAAGCATGGTGAAGCTATAACGGCTGAAAAACAAGGTAACTTGCATTTAATGACTCAGAAAGATACAAAAATTGTAATAGAGGATGTATGGGTTAGTCGAAATCTTCCATACAATTTATTATCAGTCAGAAAGCTTGAAGAAAATGGCCTGAATGTGATGTTCAGGAAGAACAAAGTGTTCATCAGGAAAAATAACAGTGTAGTACTGGAAGGCAAGCTTTATGGAAATCTTCACGTTGTTATATTGAAAATACCAGAAACTCCTAGAGTAAATGTGGCTATGGAAAAAACATGGTTAGAACACCGAAAAATGGGACATTCTTGTAAATATCCAGCTCCGGGTGTGTGCGAAATTTGTTTGAAAGAAAAGCAGTCTCGAAAACACTTTGAACCAATAAATGAAGCACAACGCATACTGGAAATCATATCAACAGATGTAGTGGGTCCCATAAATTCTCCCACTCATGATGGAAAAAGGTATAATGTTACATTTATTGATCACTATATACATTTTGCTATGTGCTATTTATTGACACATAAAAATGAAGTGATGAATATGTAGCACTTGTAACAGCAAAATTTGGAAAAAAAATAGAAAGAGTAAGATGTGATGATGGGGGATCAATGTCCAGCTGAAATTTGGTATGGCGAAAAACCAAATTTGAGGAAGATAAGAAAACAACAACAAACACATTCACTGTTAAAACTAACAACGAAAGTATGGAAATTGTAACTGACAGTAGATCTGAAACTTCAGATAGCACCACAGACTCAAACACAGACGATGAAAGTGAACATGAACCAAATTTGAGAAGAAGTACCCAAAAAAACAATCACTCAAGCACCCAAATAATTATGAAGTACACTTTGATAGCGATTAATGGCAGCATTATCAGCTGGCTATCTAATACCTGAAGTACCGAACTCATAAGAAGAAGCAACAAAAGATGAAGGTTCGAGAAATGCAATTCAAGAAGAATTGGACTTATTAAAGAGGAGCAATACCTGGGAAATAGTGAAATCACGACCAGAATCATCAGAAATCATAGACCCAAAGTGATTTTTTCGCGAAAAATTAGTGGATGGTGAAACTGTGAAAAAGGCAAGGCTTGTGGCTCGTCGATTCAAACAAACCTAGTAAGATGAAGATGTTTATGCACCAGTTGCACGAATGGTGACAATTCGTGTATTATTGACTTTATATCTTGAGTTGGATTTGTGTATTCAACAGCTTGATGTAAGCTCTGCATTTCTTTATGAAACTCTAGATACGCCTGTGTTTATGGAACCACCTCAAGGTCTAAAAGTTGATAGAAGCTTGATATGTAAGTAAAATAGGTCTCTTTATGGCCTGAAACAAGCTCCAAAATGTTGGAACAACTTTTTTCGAACGACTTTGACAAATTTGGGCTTGCAAAGGTCAAAGAAGGATCCATGTTTGTACTTTAGTTCAGAAACTTTTCTCCTGATTTATGTTGATGACATCATTCTATTTTTTAAGTCACTAGAGAACATGAAAAATTTTAAAATGAAAGAGTTTAAGAGTCAAAAGATAACATTTTTAGGATTAAAAATTGAAAACGATGAATTACATATCTTACAAAACGAATTGATTAGTAAATGTTAGAACTATTTCTCTTCCTCCCTTGTGGATAATAAGATTGAAAAAGGTTTTTGGACTTGGGACCAAATAAAAGACGTTACTCTTGCTGTCTTCGCGACGTTTCGTCAAAATTTATTGACTTCTTCAGGCTTAAACACCAAAAATAGAAATAATCAAATTACAAGAATGAGAAAATGAAAAAACCTTAACACAAAAATTACAACATCAGAAAACTGCACAATACATCGGAAAGAAAACATTTTAAGTTTGATGAAGAAAAAAAATTCGTACTAGAGTGAGAATTGAAGCCACATCCTCTAGATCACAATGACATTTCAAAGTGTATATTAGGAATTAAAAATTACAATGTCATATGGTTGAACTTAAACTATAGACAAGCAATGTCAAGAAGTAAATGTCAATATTCACACAATTACCTATCAAATAGTATAGTTTGTCCATATTTAAGTAAAAAATAAGAATACGCACATTTCCTACAATCGTTTACAAGTGCACTTACTAGCTAAAATTATCGAAAGGAACAATTCAATAACGGCAGATGTTATTATGTTAAAACTATGGGCAGAGGGCAACAGACGCATGACCGAACTTATTGTGAGGAAAACAAGTTGAAAAACCTTACTTGAACAACATCGCATTAACGTTTGCGCCAGCGGGACAACAGGAGTTAAGAATCCATAATAGTACAAGATCACACAATTTTTGAAACAGATGATACGTTTGAGCAAGCTATTAACAAGAAAAGAGAAATATACAGACGCAAAGATAAGCAAAATAAACATTAAAACAATAAAATAAATGTCCAAGTATAAAAACAAACACTACTATAAAAAATTCAAAATTGCTTGCCGTTCGACAGAAGGTCAAAAAATTGAAATAAACATATGAAAACTCGTATATAGGACAAACATATCTCCATTAAAGTCTCTATGAAACTAAATAAAAACACATTAAAATGAACTGAGGTTAAATTGACAAAGACGAAACCATTAAAACCACGCTCTAATCAAATAACTATAAATAACACTTAGGTTTTGAGTGTCTTTTTGATTGTTTATAGATTTTGATCAACTATTAATGTACAGAATCTCTTTGACAGTTCTTTTTTGCCAATTGTGTTCCACGTCAAGAATTTTGACTGCATCAAAATCGAAACTATGCCCAGTTTTTACAGAATGTGGCGAAAGCGCAGTTTCTTGTTAGGTTCTGCTGTCATTTCTATGGTTATTCAGCCGGTTTCGTAGGTAATTTTTGGTTTGTCCCACATACACAGCTGGGCATTGATGACATTGGATTGAGTAAATCAAATTGGATAACCGATCACTTTCCAAAATTCTTCTTGATTGTGTGAACAATTGCGCAATAAACAGTACTGGTAGTCGGGCGTTTGGTTCAGGTCTTAAAGTCATAGGTCGTTGTACATTTTCTTCATTACTCTGATTCATCATTCTATTAAGCAGGTTGGGTGGATAACCATTGGATATCAAAAGGTTCCTAAGCATCAAAAAGTTCTTCTTATGAAATGAAACATGACTTAAAGTTTTTATCCTGTGGAAATAAGACTTGACCACTGCCAATTTATGTGACATAAAATGCGTTGGTCTTGCATTCATACAACGTCCCGATGCAGTGGGTTCAATATACCAATCAGTCAATACTCTTTCATCCTCAAGTCTGTTCAACCTTGAAACCAAGAACGGTGAATTGGAGATCATTATGGAAACTATTGAAATACTCAACAGTCTCATACACTTTCTGCTCCGGTACAACAAGAATGAATCAACACAAAGTTATATGAAAGGGATGTTGAATGGAATCTTTTTTAAAACTTGTATTATCAGTTCTGTCATCTCCATTGCTGCAAATATAGGGGAAGAGGGTGAACCCATTGGAGCACCCTTCAACTGTGCGAAAAAACACCAATCATAGGCGCAATAGCTTGACTCAAAGATGAACCTCACCATCCTCAAAAATGTATTCAATTGAATGTTGCTATACCTTACAATGATGGACCAATTTTTTCGTATGAGAGCCAATACTAATTCTTGTGGTATATTTGTGAACAACGAGCTCACATCTAAACTGATCAAACAATGGTCTTCAGAAACTATGAATTCCTTTACACACTCGACACACTCATAAGAGTTCTTTAGGGAGAATTCAAACTTGGGTTAAAGGCATTTCAGAATATTTGTTATATACTTAGACATCTTAAAGGCTGGGCTATTGATGCAACTCGTCACAGGGCGTAATGGAATGTTATCCTTTTGTGTTTTTGATAGTCCATATATTTTTGGTGTAACGGTATTAAAAACCTTCAACATGACGCCATCCTTACCTGTGATTTGTCCCGTATCCACGGCCTCTCTGATAATTGCGTTGTTCTTCACTTGGAACTTATTGGTGGGATCCGAAGAAAGTTTTTTGTATGTGTCCACATTTTCAAGAAGGGATGCCATCTTCCTTTTATAGTTGATAGTACTCATGACCACTGTCTGGTTACCCTTATCAGCCCTAGTTACTATCTCAGAGTGTTGTTTGGAAAATCTTCTAGTATCAACAGAGTCTTTCTGTAACTGCTCAACTCCATTTGACAAAGTCCTAGGATCCCTAATGTGGTTGGATAATACTTCAGTAGCCCTTGCTCTTAAGACATTCTTTTCCTCCGACGTTTTATTCCTATGTCTATGGATTATGCATTCAACATCTATGGATAACGTTTCGGTTCATGATAAGTGTATATCTAGTCAAACGCAGTTTCAACGAGGTTTTTGTTCTGTTTTTCTCGGACGACATCGCTCACACAGCTTATTACTTTGGACCGCGCTTTTGCTAACCAACATAATTTTTAGAAGTCATTTCGATGGCCATTTCCCTCTGTCTTGCATCCGAAAGCATTATCAATGTAGGAGGGATGCCACCTGCCTTGCTTTAAGGAAGGTTATAGGTTTTTGGGGCTACCACTTGTCCGCAGGCCTTTGTTGTCTGCCTCTTTTCTAGTAAAGGTATATCTCCTTACCATATGGTGAAGAAACCACCTCACTATACTTGTATCTAGGCTAGGGTAATGTTGTTTGTAATTTTATAAGCAACCATCCCCCTTGGCTCACTCTGGTACGATTTTTTTCTTCTTTAAACTTAAAATGTTTTCTTTCCAATGTATTGTGCGGTTTTCTGATGTTGTAGATTTTGTGTTTAGGTTTTTTCATTTCTTCATTCTTATGATTTGTTTATTTTTATTTTTGTTTTTTTGGCCTGAAAAAGTCCATGAATTTTGACGAAACGTCGCGAAGACAGCAAGAGTAACATCTTTTATTTGGTCCCAAGTCTAAGAACCTTTTTCAATTTGATTGATTAGTAAAGTTTTACACAAATTTAACATGTCAGATTGTAAATTTGCTAATGTGCCAATGCAACCTAAACTTCAATTGAAAATTAAAAAGGACTGAAGGTTGAAAATCTTCCCTACCGTGAACTTATTGGATGTCTTTTGTATATTATGCTAGGTTCCAGACCCGATTTGAGTTATTGTATAACATATTTTGTTCAATTTCAGAATAATTACTCACAGGAACACTGGAAGCATTTGAAATTTGTTTTAAGATATTTGAATCAGACAAAAAATTTTGATCTTAAATTTGTGAAAAGCAAAAATCAAAGTAATGACTTGAATATGTCTTCAAAATCATTTGTCGATGCAGATTTTGCCAACAGCGTCATTGATAGAAAGAGCATAACAGGCTTTGTTATCAAATTGAATGGAAACGTTGTTCCTTGGAAAACTAAAAAACAAAATACTGTTACTCTTTCTAGTGCAAAATCAGATTATGCAGCACTATCATGTTGCATTATGGAAAACTTATTTTTGGGGCAAATGCTTTCAGAAATCTTGACAGGAAAGATACCTGTAACAATATTTGAAGATAACCAATCATGTATTGAAATGGCTTCAACATTGGAGTCGAAACGTACGAAACATATTGACATTGAGTTTCATTTTGTGCGTGATTGTGTTAATCAAAATGAAGTTAAATTATTATACGTTTCGACTAAACTGCAAGTAGCTGATATGCTTACAAAATCTTTAGCCAGAAACAAATTTTGTTATTTCAGGGACTGTTTGAATATTGTGGAACTATAAATAAAATAAGGATTCTTTTGTTTGTATACGTTTAATGTAGAACCTTTTGTATTGTAATGAAGGGGGTTTTCGTGGCGTAGGGACAGAAAGGGAAATGAGAACAGTTGGCACTAGGCGGGATTTGAACTCACGACCTTCGTCACACCAGGAATTATGTATTGTATTTTGTGTTTGCATTGAGATGCTTTTATTTTTGTTAGTAACTTAATTTAATGAATCAAGAACAAGTTTATTGTATTGAAGGAGGGTATTGGCATCACAGCTTATAATCACTATTTTGAGGCAATACTATAATCTTGATGTCTTAGGTTGTTTAATGGTGTCTCCATTGAACTTTATATTAGCGCCAGATACATTATTTGTGAACATTTAGCTGACTAAATTAAAGGTAGTAGAAAACGTCAATGACTGACAGTAGAACCTGTTTGTTGTATCGAATGTCAGTTTCTGTTCCTTATAAAACATATAATACATCATCATATACGTAAACTTGACTATGTATTATTTGCAATAGTCTACATAACAATATTATCGATCACAAGGTTTTCGGAACATCTTAAAACTGTGTACAGGGTGTTTCAAAAACATGCTGCCAAACTTCAAGGGGCAATACCTTACACAAAAATATCACGATAGAACCCAACTTGCCTTTTCCAAAAGTTGATATTGACAGAGATACAAGGTATCAATTTTAAACTCTAATTTTTGATTTTTCTCAACAACTTTCGAATTAATGAAGTTATTTTGATGAAATTTGATATATGAGCATTGTTTGACATGCAAAATCCAAATATGACCTTGATATGGCTCTTCCTTGTAGGGGGCGCCACTCACACACCTTTTAACTGATTCAAAGAGCCATAACTTTTTTGTATGCCCTCGAACTTTCTTTTTTCATCAAGAAATTGATTTTTCCGTCATATTTATATAAGAAAGGTATATCTTGTAAGAGTAGCTGGGAGTAACCCTTTTCAAGATATCTGCAAATTTTCAAAATAAACGTGGTGGCTTTGAAAACGCCGTTATCATGATTATTTTGACAGTTGATTCAATGGCCAATGTTTCTTATGAAAAAAAAATGAAAAATGTAAAATAACAAAAAAATAAAAATAATAATAAAAGAAATAAAAAATACTAAATAACCTTTTTTTTCATAAAAAATATTCAAACAAATGTCAAAATTAGCATGATATCGCCGGTTTCAGCGCCACCAATGTATATTTTCAAAATCTTCCATTTTTAAAACCACACTGCATGCACTTCCACACATCAAAATAATCTAGGGGACAGTTACAAAAATCTTAAATTCTTGGTAAAAAAATAAAATTACAAAGCCTTGGTAATTTCTACGTTTCTATGGTTACCTGGCTGATATCCTAGGTATGTTTGTTTGTTTATCAACTCGAAGTTTAGCCACAAACATAAACAAATTGAGAAATTGGACATTTTTTGTCGCAAATTGCATTGTGTCATATTGGTTTTTTTCAATAGTAGTCTGAAATTCAGTTTAGTTTTACACGTTACAATAATGGAGAGACATCATTTGGATCGCGAGACGCAATTACGTGCAGTGGGAATGCTTCAAGCGCGTTTGAGTCAAAGAGTGGCCGCCAACATACTCCATACGAACAAAAGTGTCATCAATCGTCTGTGGTCGAGATATCAAGCAACGGGAAGTGTGGATGAACGCCATACAGGTCGTACAAGAGCAACTAATGAGATTGAAGATCGTTTTATAAGACTACGGGCACTTCGAGACCGGACTGTTACTGCAACACATCTGGCAATTCAGCTTCGTGATACGCATCATGTGCTTGTAAGCGGTCAAACCATCAGAAATAGGCTCCATGAATCTGGATTGAATGCCAGGAGACCTGTGAGGGTTCCTGTGTTATCGTGAGGAAATCGCACTAGCCGACTTCAGTGGGCACAGGAACATGAAAATTGGTTAAGACATGATTGGGCCCCTATTTTGTTCACCGATGAATCCCGATTTGGACTAGCACCTGACACACGCAGAACAAGAGTATGGAGACGATCTGGAAACGCAAAGCGCTTGGCAGCTACCCAGGAAGTCCATAGGCAGCAAGGAGGAACTGTAATGTTTGTTTTTTTGTTCAATTGTTGTATGTCGGCTAGTGCGATTTCCTCTCGATAACACAGGAACCCTCACAGGTCTCCTGGCATTCAATCCAGATTCATGGAGCCTATTTCTGATGGTTTGACCACTTACAAGCACATGATGCGTATCACGAAGCTGAATTGCCAGTTGTGTTGCAGTAACAGTCCGGTCTCGAAGTGCCCGTAGTCTTATAAAACGATCTTCAATTTCATTAGTTGCTCTTGTACGACCTGTATGGCGTTCATCCACACTTCCCGTTGCTTGATATCTCGACCACAGACGATTGATGACACTTTTGTTCGTATGGAGTATGTTGGCGGCCACTCTTTGACTCAAACGCGCTTGAAGCATTGCCACTGCACATAATTGCGTCTCGCGATCCAAATGATGTCTCTCCATAATTGTAACGTGTAAAACTTAACCGAATTTCAGACTACTATTGAAAAAAACCAATATGACACAATGCAATTTGCGACAAAAAATGTCCAATTTCTCAATTTGTTTATGTTTGTGGCTAAACTTCGAGTTGATAAACAAACAAACATACCTAAGATATCAGCCAGGTAACCATAGAAACGTAGAAATTACCAAGGCTTTGAAATTTTATTTTTTTACCAAGAATTCAAGATTTTTGTAACTGTCCCCTAGATTATTTTGATGTGTGTATCTTGAAAAAAGTTAATCCTAGTCACTTTTACATAATACACCTTTCTTATGTTAACATACCGGAAAAATCAAATTTTTTATAAAAGTGAAGGTAAGGGTGCATACAGAAAAGTTATGACTATTTGAATGCGTGAAAAGGAGTGTGAGTGGCGCGTCCTAGAAGTAAGAGCCAAATCAAGGTCAGATTTTAATTTCGCATGTCAAACAATCCTCATATACCAATTTTCATCAAAATAACTTGATTATTTCAAAAGTTATTTAAGAAAATTGAAAACTCAAATTCAACTTTGACACCCTATATCTCTTCTGATATCAACTCTCGGACTGGACAATTTGGGGTCTATCGTGATGTTTTTGTGTAACGTATATTCCCTTAAAGTTTGACAACATGTTTTCTAAACACATAATGATCGGGTTAGGCGAAAGAAGACTCGTCGAATTCCTTCAAGAAATAGAATGGTTTGTCCTTGAAAAGTTTCTCAAGCAACTTTTTGAATGGTGATTCAATGGTCTTCAGCTGCTCAAGATGGTGGTTGAAGATTTGCCCTTGTATATGGAAAAGCGCTTTGTGTATTCCATTGTTGGAATTGGTTAGGGCAAATCTTGAACTTGGCGTGTCGTTTCCTTAAGGCAGAGATTCTGGTTTGTATTTCTGTTTTTAGACACCAATGATACTGTCTCCAGGATATACAGGATCCTGCAATAGTGCGTCAGGAATCCATAGCTCGTATACCATTCAGGTTAGGAATCTCGTTCATGTGCAGACCTATACTATTCATATGAGCGTATTTCAGAAAAATATTTTCGAAAATACAAAGTGGTTGAAAAAAAGGGACGACATTTTATTTATTTTTTTAAATGGGACACCTTGTATTTTTTAAGATATAAAGATTTGTTTTGGTGTTCTTTCCTGTGTTCTGAATTTTCATTTGATTTGCTTTGATGGTTTTCGAGAAAAAAACAAAAATCAAACAAAACAATCGTTTTGCAACCTTTTAAAAAATAAGATGGTCTTGAGTCTGTTTTTTTCCAGCTTTGCAGTGTCAATTTCAATACAGTAGGTCCGAAGATACTCCAACATCAAATGGTTTTCTCTTTTTTGTGCAGTGGGCTGTGAGCAATCATAAATTTTGACCTTTTTGACAGAATATCCTTCACGCGACTAACAAACGTTATAGGACATATTTTGGATAAAGAATTATATTATTACCTATATGCCCTTGGTGTAGATGTTCCCATCTCATATCGCTCACCGAGTGCAATAGTGGCACATCTTAAAATAGGACATTATGAAGAAAACGGGATTTAGAATTTCAGTCATTTTAACTTTATTTATTGCAATGTATTTGAGACCCAATTAATGAATTCGAATGATATTATTGAAAGATCTTTATGTGCTAAATAAACAGTTATATTATTTCTTTGTTTTCATGAAAGGAGATATTTGTAACATGTGTCACTATTGCTGAAAGCAATTAAATCCAAAAAAGACACCCTCACCGGCGACAATAGTGACACAACTCAAAACGGAAGTTTATTGATAATTGAGAAAACTGAAGTTTATCTTTTCGATTTCTTTGTTAGTCCAGTGTCAGTTGTTTATCATTAATATACTTGTTTGTATTTTTTGCGCTAAACTAATGGATAGTGAAACCAGGTAGTTGGTTATTTTTTTATGGAAGGCTGTGGCACATTTCACGTAATTATTCATAAACTCAAAGTCTATAGTGGCACAACTCAAAATGTGTCATTATTGGTGAACTATACCGCTCCCTTTGTCTCAGATGTGACACTATTGCACGGACATAACGTACGAGGCACTGATGCTGTGTCAGTGTAGATGGAATTCAGGTGACAGATCACTCGATACTCCGTAGTGACACATGTGCCATCTCTAGGAAACTAATCAAACTAATTTGATGCCATTATTGAAGAATGAAAGAGCATGAAATTTTGACTTGTTTGCACGTGTTTTCACCTTGTTCGACTATTTTGAGATGAGCCACTATTGTCGGCGGTGAGCGATATATTCTCTATTTGATCAATCAAAAACGGTCCAGCAGTAGCGACATGAGGAAGCGGACAAAAATTCGCTTCGAGCTTTAATATTTATGATCAGAAAACAGCTGTTTAGACTTTATTCAAAATATTATCTTGAAAGGATTGAAATAGGTGCTGAAATTTTTGGACAATTTTATTTCTACATATTCCTCTTTCATCATCTTTGTCAGGCTCTCGCAACGTAGCGAGTGAATAGGTAGTCTTGTATAAAACTGCAGCAGCAGTGAATCACGGAAAATTTGCAATTTTCATCAGCAGACTTCCAGTATCGAAACTCGTGAACAGAATTGATGCAAAACTTTCAGGGAGTTGAAGATTCATGGATTCATAAGTCAGCATGTGAGAAGTTCAAATCACGTCAGACTGTTCGTGATTGTTTGACTTGACGATCTATTAAAATTTTAGGTAAAGGCCGCTTCCTTTGAGTAGAACTTCATAATAAAAGTGACTTTATTGAGCTCTTTGTGGAAAAGATTGCACCGGCCGCAGCGCTGCCAGCTTATTAAAAATCGTAAAAAATGAGACAAGAAATTTGAGGAAGTAATCACGTTGATGTCGGATTAAATGGGGATGAGGATTTTTATGGTGCAAAGGTTCAATTCTCAAATCAATGCTCAAAAAAACATCCTGTGAAATTGATCTAAAAGTATATCAGGCAGGTCACAGCCACAGAAATATATGGTATAAACAATCCCTACTTTTTATCATGAGAGACGATTTTCCTGGACCCAACTATGAAGGGTATCTCACTATTCAATTTTGCGACTGAACAATATGTTGGTTGCTATAAAAATATGATATAAGTCGGTAGTAAAATCAACAATAAAATTAACAGTAAAAACAAGCAATAGTGAAACCTGGAATGAACAATAAAAAAAAATTATCTAGTAGGATCAGAGCGAAGCTCGGAGCAGATATAGGGATTAGTGTAACTTTATTTGTTATTGCATAAATGCGACCGCAAACACCGGTCGCGAAAATGAAGGAAAATAGTAATTTCCTATGAGATTTTGTGGGTTAATTGGCTATAAATCCTGGTTGTTAAACGACCATCAGAAATGATATCCAATCACATCTTGATGGTGCCAGTAGGTCTATTGGATAGCCTGAACAGATTTGGGAAAAAATACCCAGAGATGCAAGATGTATGAACTAATCCAGCTTTCTAGCTTACCAAAGCAGAGGTAATATGTCTTGGAAGGCAGTGATAGAAACAACCATTAAAATAATGATTAAATAATAAGTGTAAAGCAGATTTCAATAATGAGAAGTAGCTTCAGTATGAGCAGCTTGCGAAAGGGTTGTTTTCAACCCCAATGTTGCTCCTGAAGCTTATTCAAAAAGGGAGTCCGCAATTACAATCACAATAATATTATCTAAAAAACAGTTAGTTCTTGATATGATTCAGAATCAAGAGATATGCAGGGTGACTTCTGTAAGCGTATCATGCTTTTGGGGAATCATGGGGGAATTCGAAATATCAATTTTGACCTCGATTTTGACAAAGCACACTATGGGTCAGAAATGGAAAAAAAAATGGAAAAATTACCCGATGCGAATCACATCCACGCCACTGGTTGAAACTGAAACCAGTTTTTTAAACATTTGAAGCTTTTCTGTTAGATAGACGACTTCAACATATTTACTTAACGATACCATCAACTGTTAAAAACTTTCTGAGAATATCTTCAATTTCTCAAAAACTTCAAAATCCTGTATTCTGCGTAATGTGGTGGATCAATGATAATATTTTGACGTCCTTCGTCACTTCACGAAAGCATGGCACACTTACAAGAATCACCCTGTATTTCAAGTCAAGTCGAAATTCTGTGATCATTTTCAATATCGCGTTTTGCTTTCTTAAAATCCCCAAGCAATAAAACTGAAAGATTTTCGTTTCTTTTTGGTTGTATTCTCAAGATTATTAGTTTGTTATCTGAAAAACAATAATTTGTCAGAAGATTATCATTAACACAGTTTCTTACAACGTATTTAACTGACCTCTTGGCAGTTTCGGAGATAGAATAATGGTACACTTCATCTCAATCACCCTGTATTTGCACAAATATGTATGCTTTAATCCTTATTTTGAAATTAAAATTTGAACCAGAATATGCATTGAAATAGAATAGCTTGCGAGAGCAAATTGATAAATGATCATCCGATTATGCAAATCATTTAACGATGATCCTATTGTAGAAATTATTCGATGTTGCTCAACTCAACCACTGACGCAAACCTAATATTATTCCATTTGTATGAAGGATGGCTTAAAAAATATTAATCTTGATTGTTCACAACCTCTTGGAACAACACGACACCTTTATTCATTACTTTTCTCGTAATTTGTGTATATATAGCGTTAATTCGTTTTCATGGTTTTAAAAACTAATGAGCAATAATCGATCTGAATCATTGCGAATGCCAATGACCTACCTACCTACCAGAAAAATTCGATTCAAACGCGTTTGGATCATTAATTGATTAACTATCAATTCCAGAACTTTTCAAACGATCAAAAAATATTTCTGTGACACATCAAACTGGGCGGAACATCAAAAACTCATCAATATTCCGTCTCATAGCAAACTACACAAAAACGTCAATTCATGCAAACAGTTTCATAAATACACATGAAAAATGGAGGGCTTATCGCAAATTCATCGTCATTTGATGCGCAATGTTTTTTATATTATGCCTTTGGCAACTATTATACAGGGTTAGGAAAAATTACCAGAAAGGTCGATTATTTCAAAAGATACACGTGCTGAAGAAAAATGTCTCAAATAAAAGTTCTGAGGCTTTCAAAAATCTACATATATATATTTCGGTTTTAAAACGTCTTACGACGCTGTCCGATGCCTAACTTCCATTCTCTCCTATCCATCCATTGGTTCTCTCTCAGGTCTCGGGCACTGATGGCCTTGTTAATGCCCTCCGTCCATGTTCTTTTAGGTCTTCCTCGTTTTTTGCGATATGGTGGTACCCATTGCATGGCCATTCTCGGTAGTCTGGTTTCTCACATTCGATTCACATGTCTATACCATATAAGTTGTTTCTGTTCTTTTGAACCATCTACACCGATCCGTTGTTTGACTTCTTCATTCGTGACTTTATCTCTTCTTGATATACCGAGTGTTCTTCTGATCACATCCATTTCAGTTGCCTCAAGTCTCCTCCGATTTTGTTCTGTTATTCTCCACGTCTCTGACCCGTATGTTGGACTACTTTTGATGATAGTTTCATATATATTGTATTTCTTTTTTTTCCGATGTTATCGTTCCACAATATTTCATTCAAGCATCCTATCGCTCTTCTGGCGTGCGTTATCCGTTTGTTAATCTCTTTGTCATCTTTGCTTGACGTGTTGAATTCCACACCCAGATATGTGTATGTCAGGCAGCTTGTTATTTGTTTTTGATTGTCTAGCTGGATATGAGATGCTTCCGATCCTATGGGTAGATATTTAGTTTTTTGGGTATTTAGTTCCAGTCCCCAGTTTGAATATTTAAGCTGCAGTTTCGAGCCATATACTCCAGATCATCTTCATCATTTGCTATGATGACTTGGTCGTCAGCAAACTGTAGAGTGTATACACACGTTTCTCCGATTTCTATACCCATTTCATTACACTGTCTCTTCCATTGGTATAGGGCCCTCGCTACATAGATCTTAAATAAAGTAGGTTATATACAACAGTCCTGGCGTAGCCCTTTATCCACTTGGACAGTCCTGGCGTAGCCCTTAATCCACTTGGAACTTATCTGACAGCCTATTACCGATCTTAATTCTTGACGATGACGCTGAGTATTATTTCTGAAGGGCACTTATAATTGTCTTGCGAATGTTGGTTTTCCGTGGCGCTTTCCATATTTTTTTTACCGGCACCGTATCATATGCCTAAATCTAAATATCTGTGATAAATTGAAACATACAGGGTCGGACATAAAGTTATGGCAGATCAAAGTTGTATGTTTTTGGATGGGGACCTGTATATTATTGGATATATCAATTCTTCTTTTAATTTTAAGCAAAAATTATTGTGCACATAATGTTCCTAAATTTGTTCGTTTTTGAGTTATCGCGTTTTATAAATGATATTTTTGCATGTTTGACATGCTATAAAACTCAAACGATTGAAGATAGAGGAAAACGGACTGCGCTATCTTATCTCAATTTTTCGAGAGCTATCTAGGTAGGTACATAAAATTAATTGTTGTCGATAAATGTGAAAATGGGTCGAAAAAAAGTTGACAGATGGCAATACTTTCTAGTCATACGACAGAATACCTAAGTCTTGAAAATTAGAATTAGAAAGTACAGACCATTTTCTCCTATCTTGAACCGTTTGAGTTTTATAGCTTGTCAAAGGTGCGAAAATGTCATTTTTAAAACGCGATATCTCAATAACGGTTGAGTTTGGGAACATTATTTGAATCACAATTTATGTTGAAAATAAACGACGAATTGAATTATCAAATAATATAAGGGGGGAACCATTAAAAAAAATGCAACTTTGATCTGTCATGACTTTATGACCGACCCTGTATATTCTAATTCAATACAGAAATGTATATTTTTGGAAGCCTCACAATTTTTACCTATGACTAACTAATGTATCTTCTGGAAAAATCGACTGTTCTGGTAATTTCTCCTAACCCATATTATAAAGCTCACATTCTTTGGAATTTATTCCACCATTTCAAGAGAACTCAACGTTGCAACAACCCTAGCATATTCATATACATATCAGGATATTACTCCCATTGAATCAAATTCCAAAATCACTCATCTTTTTTGAAGCGAAATCATAGCATTAAAAGTTCTTCAAATTCTTGATATAATAGATCCAATAATTTAGCCTTTGTTTTGTTGAAAAGATTTTTTCAACATATGTGTTTTGGAGGAAAAAGTGCAGAATCATCTTCACATTCATGAAATCTGAAACTCTGTTGGAAATATATTCACAGAAAAAAGCAATGTTCCCCAACAAACATAGAAGGTGAAATTCACCGCTTCTCGACCTATAGGTAAATAGGTCCAGAGACAATGATGTCAAATTATGAATACGGCAAAATTACCGACATCTGTCTACATGTCTATGCAGAGAAAAAGACCAAAGTAATTTGGAAGTAATGAATAATAGGTCTATAAATTCTTGCCAACCACTAGGTTAAAGGTAAACAGAGGAACTTTTAACCTCTTCTACGTCAAAATGTGGGATATCTGACCGTTTGTTGGTCCTCGATGTAACCCATTTTTTACCTGTTGGTAAAAAAACAATGACGGAAAAAATATAATATCTTCAAAATGGACAAGGATAAAGAATCATGGCACAGTGTGAATAATGTTTGAATTTTGTCACGTGTCGTTGTGAAGAAACTATCATGCTGTCATACTAGGTATAATATATTCGCGGTAATTCATTGCGCATTGGAAGGAAATTCAACTGCGAAAGAAACTTTTCTTTATAATTTCGGAAAGATGCTTGCAGAAAATTGTACGCCTCGAATACATGTTCATTTCGATTAACTATTGCCAGTGGTTGTGATCAGCATCTGTTCCTGTGAATATACCTTTGCTATATCCTAATAGAGAGGTAGCGATAAAGACAGAATATTGGTCATAATTTAGAAATATTTCACCTGAATCCAGAACCTATAAAATCTTGTCCTTCAAGTTAATTTTTGCCATCACATTCTACCCAAATGACATTAATTAGATAAAGATTGACTAAATATCGACCTTTTTCATAACCTAACAGACAGGTGGCGATAAAGACAGAATATTTGTCATAATTTAGTGATATTCCACCTTATTTATTTGAAATTGTATGATATGACACAATGCATGTTTATTTTTAGTAACCTGTGACTATTCGATAACCTAAGGAAAAATTATCTTATAGGACTTCATTTATGTCGTGCATAGGATATTATTTTCTCGAGTTCAGTAACTAATCGCTTTTTATGACAATCAAGTGAAATTGTAGGGCAGAACAATGTAGTTTCATACCAAATCAAGACGTTTTTCTTTTCTTTTAGTCTAGAGTTCTTGGATTGTTTGTTGGGTCAAAACAGCATTCATAATCTATTTAGACATGATATGCATCTACTTCTGGAAAATCTGCTGTTGAAGGATCCATTACAAAACATACTGTGGACATAAAAAAACAGGCAGATATCCAGTGAAACTTCCAGGTTTATATCTTGAGTTGGTATTTGGCTCAATCATCAGCTTGGGTGAGATTGAATATATTATTATTCTTATCAGTAACAATCCACAAGAATATCTTGGCGTATTCTTGGGTCAAAATTGGACAAATCTGGTGAAAAAATGTACGAACATTTGTTTGTATTTTGGACTTGACATGTTTTATCATGTCAAAAAAATAAAATAATTTTGATGACAAGTGGATATGAAAAGCACAATGCCACAAAACGTCCGGAGCCTTAAGAGATACGGTTTAAATCCTCCTAACAAACTGATTTTTCCGATAAAAAGTTTCGAAAAACCTCAGTTGTGTATGTGCACCGTATTTTTCATTAAAAACTCAGCACTGGAGACGCATGTGAAGAAGTTACTCAAAAACGTTTATTGTTCTCACGAAATATACTAAGGGATCTATTGCAAACATAATTATTCTCTAGTCAGATATCCCGAGTAGCATATCCCTCAAGGCTCTCGCGTTATAGAAACTATTGTTAACCTCCTGTTCGTGTTTTTCCTTGTCATCTATTTTGTGAAATTGGTTAATACATTGATGCTGTAGGCTATAGACATCATGTTGTAATGGAGACTCTTTAACGTCGTGCACACTTTGAAAAAGACAAGATGTAATAGAAGATGCAAGATGTAACGGTAATTTCCAGAATTTTCGTCACTAATGGATTAACTATGAGAATACAAGCTTCATGTTTGGATAGTTGTACTTTCGGTTTAAGTTTACAGACTGCTGAGTTGTTGTGTGTAAGTGAGAGTCACAACTTTGCTGTAGCTATTGATAAAATTCAAAGAGTCATGACTGATTAATTGTTGAGGATATTTCAATTTGATCTTCCGCAGTGGAGCTGCAAAAATCAAATGATGTCTTGGGTGTTTGCTTCAGAAAAACATCAACATCGTTGTCAGAGATCATCCAGAATTAAGACTTGATGTGTTGAAGTAAAGTTAATTGCTATTTGATTGTAAGGCTTGAAAATGTGAATATATCATTTTGATTACAGTTATTATAAATCTGAATTGGTGAAAGTTGAAATTTTAACAAACTCAAGAAATTCTCATCTCCAAAGAAATCAGACTCGTTTAATATCGACTTATTGATAAATCCAGAAAAACAGTGAATCTTTTAAACCAAAGGCAATCACTGACATCTATAAACTGCAACGGATCCATCAAATGAACGGCCGAATAGAAAACTGACTCATTTAAACCAAGGATTTTATTTTCGCAAATGCACCGGTTCCTGTCGATACGAAATCGTTCTTTCGAGTTGAAGCTGCCGATATTTGCTGTCGAAGCACTCGCAAGCTCAACATAATTGGAAAAAGAGCGCAGCTTTTGCAGCTGTTGCACTGTGCCAGCGATGAATAATTTATGGATGGAAGATTTGCTACCTGAGTCGTAAGATAGATTACCATATAAGTCGGCATGTGAATATGTAATCTATGCCTTTGCCGTTTTGTGACATTTCCTGGTCATATGTAACCATGGTTTATGGTTGCTTGATGCTTTCCTTATTTATCTGCAACGTTATAGAGCATCAAGATGTTTTAAGGATGATGATTAAACGTTTTTCTCCCAACCAAGGCTATGATTACGAGACCAGCACTACTGAAAAAATATAAGCACTGAAAGGGCGAAAACCAGTGGGCAGTTTGACAAGTTAGTGTGAAAAGAGGTACTCATCTTACTTGTGTGCAATCAATGTGGTCGTATCATTCATACCTCCAGTCTGAACCTTATTAAAAATAACAACAAAAAATATGACACCAGAACTAATGGATTGTAGTCCCACAGGTTCCATTTGCTTCTAACAGGAGAGTGCATGGATGACATTCAAAGTAATGCTGAAGTGGTTGGAACATTGGTTTATTTGATTCGCTAAATCAAGCCCGGAAAACAAGGTGCTACTTTTATTGGGTGGTCACGTTAGCCACAAGCATCTAGGCGTTATGCAAAAAGAGAAAAATCATGCAATTGTTCTGCTTTCAGGACCAATGAACTGACAGATACCAACCAGGCCACTAAAAATCTATCACAATCAGCAAATACGTCTTTGACTCAAAGCTCACACTGGTAATAACAGATCTGACAGTAGCCCAAATTTGTTGTGATGCTCATCCCAAAGCTTCAACTGCTATCAAACCCTCTAAAATAACTGGATTGATTCCATATAATCCAGATAAATGTTAAGACAGGATGTTTAAGCCAGCTGAGAAAAACGCAGGTGATTCAGATAAATACACCGGTTTCGCAACACAGAAGCACGTAGCGCCAACCCTCTAAAAGCACTGACACTGACAATTTTAAAATTCCAGGTACTTTGGGGAAATTCAAAAGTCCTTGATATAAGCGCATTTCTTTATTTATGATGAAATTATTCACTGACATTTTGAATCATCGTTGTTCTATGTACCCAAGAGAGTAAGAAGTATCCAACAACTCCTCTATATGCAGTGTATAATATCTGTGCCTTTTCTTTGAGAAAAAAAAGAAAATGCTCAAAAATGCTCAATCGAAAAACTACTTTTTGGCAACATATCACGTAGCTGTCTGTTCACAGAAATCAAGTATATTCGAGCCAATTAATTGAAAGAGAAGGTCCATTCCTCAAAGAAGGCCTTTTCAATTAACTGAAATAAATCGACCTATTTTACATGTGATCCACCTCAATCAACAATTGGGATATATCTCGTCTATTCTGGGTGATTCCTGTAAGCATGTCATACTTTCGTGGAATGATGAAGGACGTCAAAATATTAATTTCCATATAGCACCCTCCCCTTTCCATTCAAGATTTTGGGGGTAGGTTCCACCCTGCTCAGGGGATTGCAGATGAGGGTTTGCTTATACGCCTAATAAGTGTCTCCATCAAAAACATAGTTGGCGAGTCAGAGTTTATTGCAAACTGCATAAACATATTTGGAACATCTTCTCAAATAAATATTATATTGGTTAGACCAAAAAATATCGCCATTAACTTACGTATTCCATGAAAAATGCCATGCAGTAACAGTTGAACCCTAAGAATGTGTTTCCAATATAAAAATACACACTAACTTTATATCCAAGGCATTTCACAAACCATTACTTTAAATATATAGTCGCTCCATCACATATGATCCATAAAGATATTACATCAGCTCAGAGCGTCGTAAACGTCAGTGGATGTGGATCTATAAAATATATGCCATAGCGCTGTGAAGGTCATTTATAAAACAATTTACTGTAAAAGACTATATACCAGGCCAGTCTTAAGACAAAACACAAATCAAGAGCTCCCGGTGTAAGGCAGACAAAAGCTAAGCGTCAGTTTACTGAAAATTGTGAATTAGATTTTAGTATGCACGAGAACATTTCTTGTCCTTTTATGAAATCAAGTCTTTGAAGAGAGAATCATGTTCTAATATCTAAGAGGGCAGTCAGGTTTTGACGACTGAGTTTCTATATTGTTTTTTTCAAAGAATTTTCTAGAATGGCCAATTTGGCTTAACATGGAAACAGGAGTATGTGGGATAACTCCAAGATATGCTTCTTCTAATGAGACGAAAAGGACCACCACGTTTTTGAGTATGACAGCGAAGAACCACCTTCAAATTATTTAAAAATAGGAATCATAGAGTGGGTGACCATTCAAGATTTTATGGTGAGCACAATATATTTTCTGATCGTTTATTTAGCGGCACTCTCAATGTCTGATTAAACTGAGTAGGCTCCGGTTGTGAAGAGGCCTAACCCGTGTACCATGTGGTCAACCTAAAAACACAGGTACCTACGATGGGCTCTACCGACCGCCACCCCATTCAGTTAACTGACAAACGGTTAGTTTTTGAAACAGGTCAACTAAAACTTACTGGGTGTTGTGAAAAAGATATAATGATCACACTAAATTTATTTCCGACTTTGAAAACCTTCTGAAGGTTTTTAGTCAACTATGTTCTTTCACTTTTGGAAATTGTTACCCAACTTTAACTCTTGTTATCGGCAAGCTCACCACGAGAAAGTTCAATGGGTTTATTTATCAATAATTTGCCTCATCAACAAACCATTGAGAAATTTTACTCAGGGTGTTTAAGTCCGGGCATGAAGTGCTGACTTGCTTTCGTAGGTGTGTGCGTACAACAAATTAAAATCATTCTTAAAAACAACAGTCTATTAACTGACAAATAGATTGACAACTTCAATAAGTTTTTGGTGACCTCTGTTGGGTGTGTGTGTACCTTGTGGCTCTCTCGTCAGGAACGGACATCCATCAATGGTGTCAGGTTGTTTGAGTGTGTCTGGACGGGATCAGCTCCACTGTGACGTCACATAAGAGTGTCTCCACAAAGGATCCAGCGCATGTAAAGAGAGTACACACAGTAGGAGGTTCACCAACAGTGTCAAAAAGAGTGAATCTGAGTACCGAAATTGATGTTAATGAAAATCCAGCTCACCACTCCCCAGATCCACTCGATAATACAATTGAAAATAAGTAGGTCAAGATAATTGAATTTTTAAGCTAAATACAGACAAAATATTTAAGTGTGTCTCAATCAAAACAAATTCAAAAACACAATTGATAAATGGAAATTCCACTCAGGAAATTTCCCAAAATACAAAATAGGGTATTTAAATAAATAAGAATTGGTATTGATTATTGACTAACCAATCCAATCTTCAACAACAATGAAAGGAATTAGGTATTTTAGATAAGAAGAGAAAATTCTCTTCCCCTGAGACCCGGTGACGTACTTCGCACTACAAAAGGCAATTAAGAGGACTGCAGGACACTTTAAAGAGACTTGAAGGTGATTAAAGTTGAATGGGCACAAAGTAGGTGAAAGAGAGAGAATGTGACTTAAAAGAAACTTGGTTATATTGAACAGAGACGGGGCTGTTTCACCAGACAAGATGAGTCAACATCTTCGTAAAAAGACAGCCGAAGCAGAGATATAAAATATCCCAACAAAGCTCTGACTCACCTGGTCAAGTTTTCCAGCGATAAAGGACCCAGTACATGTGTTCACCAATGACTCAATTCCAGGTAGAGGAAAATATAGGTATAGGTAGGTTTCTGGCTTAAGACTCCTCAGTCCACTTCCATCGATTCACTACCAGATCCAACAGAAACACTCCGGAATCCAAAAGTTGCATTTAAGCTACACCTCAACATGTCTAGGATCCAGGTGGAACTGTGAAACGTAAATCCAGGCATTCATCGGCTTCGATTAGTGGTTTAACCGAGTTTTATTTCGAGATAAGCCAGAAAAGGTGAAAAGGTAAAGATCAGCGTGTCCACGCGCAAAATGGCGTACACTACGCACTAATTATGCGAAAATAAACACTCTTGCAGTGTACGGGCATATCAGATGAAAGGTTGAGATAAGTGTGCCCTTCAAAGAAAACCAAAAAAAGTAGGTGAAAGATAAAGTACCCCAAAAAGTGCCTACAAACCCCTTGTACAAAAAAAACAACACCTTACCGGTACAATGGTCTCAGGAGAAGAGAGAAAGTTTTTCACCTCTTGAAATGGATTGCCCCAAAATTAACACCCTGCGCATAAATCGATACCTTTTATGCCCATTCATTGGCCGAAACACTCACATGGTACTGTATGATATCAGAAGAACCATCTGGGAGGTACAATCACTTCAGTACTTGACAACACAATCAATTACTGCTAATTACACTTACAACACCGGGTAATTAACTAACCGATATCAACAAATCAAACTAACTCCAAATTAGCACATCATAAGTGTAAATAATCGCCAGCTGTATACGATTTTAACCTTTCTTATTATATCGCTCTTGTCTTGCACATTGGGTGCAATTCGCAGATGGTGTTGATCGGATCATAATACTCATAGAGTACTGATTACTGATTACTGAAGTACAGGCGCTACGAATTTCGGGCTGTTGGCCCCCGACACCGCAGCCTCTAGTTGGGCTTATTGTATCTTCTCTGTGCCTGTCTCTCAGTCGAAGAGCTCCATTGCCCGAATAAGGTTTATGACTCGTTCTACTGTTTCCCTGTCCGTCATTTGAGGAGTGGTTGTGAATTCTCCATTATCTCTTCTCCAGTACGCAAGCGCTTCACATTCGAATACAATGTGGGAGGCTGTTTCCTCCTTCTCGTTGCACAGCCTACATATGGGTTCCTTGTTGAAAATACCCATGATATGCATGTGTTTCCTTAGAGTGCAGTGTCCAGTTAATAAACCTGTTACTTTTCTAAGCTGATTCCTGCTGAGTTTCAGTAGGCTTCCAGAAAATGATGATTCGATCTCGTCTGCCATCATCAATTCACTGTGTTTTAGACCTGGTGATTGGTACCATCTAGCTTTCTGTTGTTTTTTGGACCAACAGTTCAGCCAACCTCTCACAGAGGATTTTGTAATACCAATAGCAGGTTCTGGACCCAGAAGTGGTGTGTTTGCAGCTTTGCGTGCTAGTGGATCCGCCCGCTTGTTCCCAGCTATCCCTGTGCGTCCTGGTATCCATCCAAGAGTGACATCGTTGGATACTCCCAGTGCGACAAGGTTTTGCTGACAGTCCATGACTTGTTTGGATTTGGTTTCCCGACAGGAGATGGTTTTGATTGCAGCTTGGCTGTCACTAAGGATAAGGATTTTCCGTCCTCTGTAGCCTCTCCTGAGATTCTCTTGCACGCATACGTTTATTGCATGTACTTCTGCCTGGAAAACTGTAGCGTACATCCCGAGTGGTTCACATGTTTCTCACTTTGGATTTTCACCTACGATTCCGGCTTGTTTTGGAGCCGTCCGTGTACCATATTGCCCCATTAGCCATCCGCCGTTTCCTTTTTCCATATTAGCTTGGTCTTGGGAGACGTGCTAAAGTTGATATTTTCCAGCATGATATCACTCCTCATTGTTACTAAGTGGTTCGTGACTGTGCTGGTTATCTTAGTGTGTCCTTGTGAGTTTGAGTGGCTCCAGTTTCCGGTGTTGCTTAGTCTATAAGCTCCCATTCTTGCTTCCATTTTGATATAGATATCTAAAGGAGGTAGGTTAAGTATGGCCTCCATGGCAAGTGTTGGGGTAGTTTTCATGGCTCCCGTTACACAGAGACATGCTAGCCTCTGAACTTTTGCAAGTTCCGTGGCTGCTTGTCGCTGCTCGATTTTTGGCCACCCGACAACAGAGCTGTAAGCAAGAGTGGGTCTTACCACGGTACAGTAGAGCCAGTGCACCATGCGCGGATTTATGCCCCAATCCTTTTCTATCGCTCTTTTTGTTGCCATTATTGTGGCTTTACCTCGATTCACTATTTTCTGTAGGTGTGAATTCCATGTGAGTTTGTCATTCAGGATGATGCCTAGGTATTTGACATCTCTTACCACCTGCAGTTCTTGTCCAAAGAACATGGGTTTGAATACTCATAGAGTAAGTATTGATTTTCAGTCTCCGTTCATACAGGTGTAGCAGGTGTATTTCGATATCGACAATAATTCGACAATATTGCGGTGTTGCCAATACGAATAAGTAGTACCAAAGTGGATTGTATAGATGTAAAGCGATGTTACGGAGAATTAATGAATTTACCGTAACAAAATTTATCTTTTTAATTACAAAATCTTGTTCTACGGATAAAAGCGAATAATTTAAATCTGAAAAGATCCGCAATCAAATCAAATCAGAGTGCTTTATTGTTCAAATACAAGGTACTCATAACAAAGCCAAAAAATGGTACATAAAATAATTACCCCAACAAAGTTAAAAAAAGAAAATGTAAAATCTTAAAATACACAACAGGTATCAGATAATATGTGGATTACAGCCAGACAAAGTTTTTTCTTACTCCAGCCAGTCCTCGAGAAACTCGGCGACGTCGTAGTATGCCCTCTTCATTGATAATTGACCAATCCTTTTTCTGAAGACACGATGTGGAAGAAATGTTCTCATGTCGCTTGGTGAATGATTGAAAAATTGCATATTTTCGAACTTCACTAATTTTTTTGAGAGCAATAAATTCGGAATGAATCAGATCAGCCACCCATCATGGTCATAATTCATGAATGCATCATTATCATCATCAACATCAATACATCATCATAATCCATCTTCGACGACTTGTTAGTGTCACACGTTCACAATCTCGAAGACAATAGGATTTTCCAGCCCTTCGGCTAACCAGGCCTCACAGACCGTTTCGCGTCGCCCAGACCACCAGTACACACAGACCGTTTTGGGTCGCCCAGACCACCAGGCAACAAAGACCGCTTTCATCGCCCAATAACACGTGTGCCTCCCTCACAATCACTCAACTACTCATCATCAACCTTTTTAAAAACCCCGAGAGCAAACTTGTCACACCGACTGATCTAGTCAGAAAACCACAAGCGACATTCCAAAAACCTTCAGTACAGACGTCGCAATCTATGCGGACGATACAGCGCTTCTCGCACGCTGCCGTTGCAAAGATATTGTAAAGCGTAACCTCCAACGCGCGCTCGGATTAATCCGGGGAAAACACAGGCCATTCTAATTCGTCGGACTCACGAGGACACTCCAGACCACCTCATCCTCAATGAGGTGGAAATCCCCTTGAGCAACGCGGTCAAGTATCTTGGCGTCATAATCGACAAAGGGATGACTTGGCAAAAACAGATCTATGCAAACATCCAAAAGGGACGAGCCGCTATGGGTTCACTACAGTGCCTCATGAACAATAAGAGCAGTCTATCATCAAACGCAAAGATCTTATTGATCAAAGCCGGCCTGAGGCTGATTCTAACTTACGGATCAGCCTCATGGGGCTACGCGGAAGAAACTCATCAAGTTAAAATTCTAACAACGGAAAATATTTATCTCCGTACAGCGGTTGGCGTTCCATGGTTGGTCCAAACTTCCGAGATCAGACAAGTCCTGGAGTGGCAGATGGTTTTCCGATTCATGAGAGCCAAGGCCGGAAAAACTTTTGATCCGGCCCAACCCAACTAACCCAAACTCAGAGCTTTGGTGGATTACGATCCAGCAGGCTGTGTTCGGGCTCATAAGAGACCAAGAAAACAACTATGAGTTGGAGTTCCGCTACACAAAAAACCTGGAAGATGTAACAAGCTAGGTCGACCAAAATTGAGCGACAAAAAACGTACCAAGCGCTAGCTTTAGTTAGGACAAAATCCGTCTCGCACGCGATTCACCGCTGGAAGAAGGCTTTTTTGTATTTTTATTTATTTTTCTTTTATTTTTCGCAGCCTTTAGAGATCAGACTGCGCAGGTTGGAATCGGGTTTTTGGCATTCTTACCTGTATTTCTAGATGCCTTCCGGAAGGTAACTCGGTACCAAAGAGGTCAAATTAAGTAAAAAGATTGAGACACTAAAGTGCTAAAGGGCTTATCCCCGACGTCCGGAGGAGAGGTTTAATGTGTCGAACCCCACACTACTCCATGGTGTCGGACCATGGAGTGTCTGGTTTCAGATTCCTCTCTTTGGGGCCGGAACCCCTGAACAAAAAAAAAAGTCAAAAAACTACCTGAAGTGTATGTGTTGAGCTCAGTATTTGACAAAACCTCATATTTTTGTTCTCATGTTCAATCTGTCTCATGCTATACCGAGTGCTTTGATAATGATAAGGAAAATAGAGAAATATAATCACAATACAAGGGTTTGATTCAAAAAAATATGGATATAATGAAAATTCAAATTGACCTGCTTTTACACAATGCTCTTTTCTGAAGGCAATTCCATATCTCAGATGACTCTCCATTAGAGCAAAGTAGGCGGAACGACCAATGCTCACTCCGAACTCGTTCGAAATAATTGTCAGTGCACTAGCTAGTCTTTTAGACAACTCCTCAACGTGTGTAGTAAATCTAAGTCGGTCATCAATGAGAAGCCCTAGACATTTGACCAAGGATATCTGTTCCAGCCAGTTCCAACCAATCCATCGATATCCAGAGAAACACAATGGCGTTTTAAACTCATTGAGTTTGTTTTGGGGAAGTATAGACACAGTCCATTAGCATCACATCATTCGTCTGACGCTCCCTGAAGGCGTGCTGGCAATCAACGAGAATTTTATTTTTTGAGAGATATGAGATCATTCTGATCTTCACTGATTTTTACACTATTTTGGAAACAACTGACTAGGATCATCCGTACTTTCACCTTTGTGCATGGTAATAATCGCAGTTTTCAAAAAATCCGGGAATATTTTTCAGTTGAACGATTTGTTGATCACTTCAGCTAGCGCGTCCAGGGCTTCATCACTCAATGATTCTATGGCTTTCACAAACATCATCATCAACACCGCTGGAAATTTTATTTTTAATTGATTTAAGTACTATCAGTGAGAAACAAAATGAAAGAATTCCGAACTGAGCTCTTTACATACGTGATTAGATCATATGATCATCATGATTAGATCAGATATTCTCAGTTGAGCGTTAAGCAACGGTGCAGTAATACTGATTGTGGCTGTCACTATCCTCGCAGCTCATCGATGATGATCAAACTTGCCCTAGATCTGTTTGGTGTTTGATGCATCGTTCATTCTCTTCTCATAATACTTCACTCTAGCAGCTTTGACCACTGATCTGTAACTCCTACGGTGAGCAAGAAAGTATTTTTGAAACTCCCTATTATTTTCTCATATAATGCAGACATGTCAAGTTTCTTGATGAAATTCGGATATCGGTGGTCAACCACATTTCTGTTTTCGGTTGATTTTTCTAGTTGGGAAGCTGATGTCAAAACATATTTTCAAGATGTCCATGAATAACTGGAAATGGGGGGTGATGAGTAAACCTGTCCAATAAGCCAGTGATACTGCTTCTCTGAACTCACTGAAATTCTGCTTGGAAAAAACTCTGCTCATATTCCGGGACCTCTCAACTAGGTTACTTCGAAGGACCACTTTAGCAAGAACAGCTTCGTGATCAGAAACTATAGCTGAAATCACAGACATATTATATTGTGGATAGTCATCGCAATTTAAACTGAGATAGTCAATTGTTGAAGAGGAATGTGAAGATATTTTTGTTGGCTTATGTACTAGCATGGATACGTCAAAACTCTTCAACAGATTTCTTGAAAAGCGATGATTTAACTCGGGAACGAAAAAACTTTTTATTTTTTGCAGTATGCTTGATACCCTGTGTAAAACCTCGTGAACTGGAATTTTTGACATTAACGACACTCGAAAAGATAAAAACTATCGTTCATTTTTCCCAGATTTAAGAATTTTATATAAATTCATGTCTGCAACAGATGTTGCCGTTTTTATAATTCTTCTGATATCACTATCTCCAAGGTTCTTGTTTTGGTCGAGTTAGGAGAGATATTTGAGAGTTCATCTTCTCTTGATATATCATCGCTGTTACAAAAATGCATCAAGCAAACGAAAACAAAACTAAAAGATGTCGGTGAGTATCAATCTTTCAGATATATTTCTATTTCCCCATTTTACAAATCATGTCCGAGTTCCATACATGACATTTAGCATTGATTGCAAAATAAACAAAATGAAATGTGCTTGTACCAAACATCATAAAACAATACAGTATTTACCGGATTTTTTGGGTATTTCGACACACCCTATCAAAAAACGAATCAAACCAGTGTTAGTATATCTGATCTTCTATATTACCTGAAGAAGAATGTAGTGGTAAACAATAAAACCTATCAATACCAAATGTTTTGGAAGCAAATCTGCTTTCGTCGTCAGTGGAACCTAAAAAAAAAACAATAAATTCAAATTCAAAAAATTATTTCTTGTTTTCATGTGATTTTTCAGCAAAATTGTCTTTTTTGTGTTTATGGCACAAAATCTCGGTACATGGAAACATTTTGGAATCAAAGACGAGATCTTTATCTGGTGCACTGCATATGAATGCCAGCTCTATTTTGTCAATCACATGCGCAATAAATCAAACCTGTCTGGAAATTCAACACGAAAATTCCAAGGTGACTGCTTGTCGACGTCCACAATAATAGTACATCGCTTGTCTGGAATGCCTTAGATAACCAACGCCAATAGCGGGATACAACGCGGTGGAATTCCCAGTGGATTAGCTGATGGAAATGATTATTATTATTCAATTTGAAGGCACCTCTACACTAGAGCATGGAAGTTTTTTGATGTAATATACCCATAGTAGTAGATTGAACTATGATTGTTGATCCAACCTGCTCTACATACCTCCGGGTTGCGATCCTTCTTTTTAATATTTTTTGGTTGGTCAATCCTGAAGGCAGCATTGCGACGGAAATATTCTGGAATTTCTTCATATGAGTATTCTTTCACCATCTTGTGGACAAATGCAGCTGATCCGTGGCATTCTTAAATTATGAAAATATGTTTCAACATTCCTTTAACCCACAATCCGTTGCTGGAAATGGAAAATACAAACACAACTTTGCGGAGGAGCTTCAGACCAAAGGAAAGCTACCACGCTTCCTTTATTTCCAGAATTGTTTGCGGCGGAAACAAACCCCTTATTGCCTTTTCTAGCTTTCGGCTTTGCTTTGTGTATATTGCCGTTAGCTTTGCGAACAATGTTACCAAGTTATTTTATGAAAAGTATCTTGATGGTCGTTTGATAATTTAACTAATGCTCTAACGCGTCCTTTGATTGTAGATTCAATAACAAAATAAATACAAGCCTGCTTATCTCGATTGAGACTTGTTTATCTTGACTTCTCGATACATGTGTGACCATAAAGTGTGACCACTGAACAACGTCGTGAATAATGTCGTCTTTTTATTTTGTCAAACTCCGACCTCCCTTGCTCTTCACAGGTTGAAGTATTATTTACTGGAATAAATTAACGACTAATCAACGTCGTTTATAACGACGTAATTTGTGAGACAAACTCCGACGTTAAGCTGACGTCGGACTCTTCACTTACCTCAACTCCGACGTGGAAATTTGTTGATGTAAAATAACCATGAAATGACAAAAAACCGGGAAAACATCACTTCTTTGCTTATTCTGGGTATGTTCCCGCAATGTACGTCATTATTGTAATTTTGATGCTACAAATGCATTGAAAGCTGCTGTATATTTATAGAAAACTTTAATCTGTATGTTTTAGCTATTTGAAGACTTCCTGTAGGATAATTTGACACCTTTTTAATCAATCTTGATGGCAGTTGAGCTTTGTGACGTGTTGAGAAGATTCGGTTTTGAATACAAAAATACTGAACACACTAGAGGTAACTCATGTTTAGATAACATCTTCAGCTTTGTTTTGGTTCCAAATAAAAGCAATTCCGAGCTCTTATACACATGCGCACTTCAATATCACCATGGTAATATTCAAGTGCGCATGTATAGTAGCACCGAACAAATGACTTATAGAAGGTTGACTTTACGTGAAGTAGCATCATCAAAAGCATCAAAAGACAGTCCGACGCCGACGAGTCATTCGGGAGCACATTGTTTTCTTAGCATCGAACATACGTGCCGATAATTGAGAATCACGAGAAAGCGCTTTATGAGGGTTACTCCATAAGTTCTGTGATAAATTACTGCTGTGAAGATAATTCATGAGGTGTGGTTTTTTCGTTTTATTGCAAATCTCATATTATTTTGAATGGATAGGGGTTGCGTATCCGAAATGCAGATGAATGATCAAGGCTTTTATCTACGACTATTCAATAAAAGACGCATTATGCTTGTGATAGTAACTACATAATGTTACTCATAATACACACCTGTGGAATACACTACAATACAATACAATCGACCTTGCTTGGATTGTTGTTAACTAGGGCAACAAAAATAATTGATTTTGACAACTGGTGTATTTGACGTTGATTTATTCATTGTGAAAATTTCTAATTTTAAATAATTTTGTTGCAAATTAAATTTTTTTTGGAAAATTTGAAAAATGAATAGTCGTAGATGAAGCATAGTATCGAAAAGTGACATTTATTTAAAATTTCTCTATGATCTGTGATTAGGTAGGTGGATATTTTTTTGTTTGTCGAATAACATCATGAGGACGATGATTTTTTCTGACTGTAACTTTTTGTTTGGAATTATCAAAAAGCAAAAGATGCGAAAGGGCCGTAAAAATGTTATTTTCAGAATCACTAAGCTTGTTCGATGAAAAAACTGGCAAATTCGATGAATGAATCTTTTTGGACGAACACTTTTAGTAAGTAACCATTTCGTAAAAGAGAAATTGATTATTGATTATTGTCAAAACTTCACAGTTGGCCATGAAAAATCAACTAGATTCTAGCTCTTACCACCAAACAACCATTCTCTTCAATACACCTATCATTTCTTTTGCGAATATTTAAAATAACGTTCGGTATTTTGGTAATTTGATTTCACCACAGACCCAAATTTTCAAAAAAATGATTAATTAATAAAAAAGAATATCGGTAGAATTTTCTATGAGCCCGTTTTGAGAGGTGCCAAAGATTCTTTTCTAAAAAAATCGCTCATATGGTTTATCAAAATTTTGCACATGGAAACTGGCAAAGTAGACCTTGGATTTTGTATGAACAAGGTCATGTTTGCTGAGAAGCTACAGTTTGTCAAGCTCTACAATCTAAAAAAACCTCGAGCCAAATCGGTCAATTATCAACTTTTTTTTTCAGGGTGACCCGAAAACAAATGGGTCACACTGTATGTAGGTATACAACTTTTTGGGACACGCTGAATTTATTGAGATTTGGTCACAAAACAAAATAAAGAAAATTATTGTCGAAAACCAAGGATATCCACAGAAAACACACACGGAAGATATTTTGGGTTAGCGAAGACTATCACGAATAATATGATGATGATTGTGAAAGTCTTCGGTCAAAAATGGAATCAATGTATCAGAATAACAACACAACATGAACAGTGTTAGCATTGACAGCAGGTGGTGACAGTGATGGTGGGTCCTCATGTGCGTAATTGCCGCATCTTGATTGCTTGAATTTTTGGCAGTTATAACTAAGAACAGTTATGGTGGGGCGAATTTGAATCTTCTTTGGTTTATCAAATATGACTAATTGAAAAGTTAACAAATTTGAAAACATTCTTACCTCATCTATCCATAAAAAAAACCAAAGAAAATTCAAAATCACCCTGCCATGATTTTTGTGAGTTGTAACTGTAAAAATACCTCCAATCGGAACGGGTATGTCGAAACGAATAAAATGTCAAAACGTGGCAAATTACAGATTTATTAATAATTGGAATTAGTCCCTAAATTGATATTATGATCTTTAGAGGCCGTTTTTATACGCCCAGTTTTAAATAATCAAACAATGAAAAGTCACATATTTGATGTAATTTGAACGGAACGCGAAAAGACGACTGAGGTGAAAGAATTTATTTTTTCATGTTAGTTTTAAGTTTGAGTTTCGAATAGGTATGCCCAAATTCAAAATTCAAAATTTTCCTTCTTCGCAAAATGTATAATAGGTTGAAAAAAAATATAATATACAACTTGTCACGGGTGAAATTTTCACTTCGAGCTACTATGGTTTTGTTGGATCTTTTGTTCGTTTTAAGCAGTTGATTTTCATTCATATATATTCATTGTCTACCTTTGATTGAAATTCCATTCTCATTCCTTGTCAATAAGTTCGGTTAGCCTGTTTTGTTCATGGATCATTGCCCTCATCATTTTTCATCTTCAACAATCCATTTCCACCTTATTCAATTAGTTCCGTTGACTAATTGTTTATTTACGTTTAAGTTGGAAAATGACGTTATTCTTTCTACGTGACAGTGCTGCCGGACATGGGATGAATTATTTGGTTTTGGGAACTATTTTCTTTTGGCGAAATGATCGTTTTCGTACCCAAAACTGAAGTACGACCCAGAAATACCCTGTAATCTCTACCCTGTTTTCACCGCTCAACCAGGTGTAGTTCTGTTGGTTTGTTGCATGTGGAAAATATGGTTTTCTACGGCTTTCTACACCTGGGGGCAAACGAGCATAATGGTAACCTGTGTCAACTGACCCACCTTCACTTATGTCATATTGTCTTCGTCATGTCATTGTCATGGTCATCTGTCGGAGGCCATTCTGATATTGAATCTCTGACGGTCAAAGGGTCTAATAACTACAATCGGAAGAAATTCTGGTCATCTTTTGATGGATCTTGTTGTTAGACACCTTATTTTAACTCTGGAGTGTTCAGTTGTGTGGAATCAGTCTTTGTTTTGCCGTTACGACAGAGTTGTGCCTTTTTGGGGATTTTTGACTAGAGGTAAGTCGGATTGCTCTTTTTGTACGTGACCATGCATGACCAAATGGCTTTTTCTTGGGAATAGATTCAATTGTTGGATCAAACCACCCTAACATCGAGGTGGACTGAAGTATCCAGAACATCACTTATGCAGGAAACAACTTGAAAAAAAAAACCTCTTCAGAGGTAAAGTTGTTCACCCATAGCGTGTTTCCGTGTCCTGGAAAATTCTCTTTTTTCAGGGTTTTTTTTTTGTTCCCGTCATATTTCGAGTATACCTGCCTATCGTTCCTTGGTGCTGGTAGAGACAAGAGACAACCATATTATTATTTAAGACTGATAACGATAACACAACCCGTCCCATAGCGCCGATTCCGTGTCCAGTCATTTGACACCACTACAACCCGGACCAGTCAAAGACAAATCAATAATCGACGCAAAAGTACAACTGAAGTCCAGGGAGACACATGAGTCGTTTAAACAAAAAGGAACGTTAGATACATACTCGTATCATTATTAAGGTATGATTTAGATATTTTTAAGAATGCACACACAATTCGTTCATCAGAATACCTAGTTCCAATATTAAGCGTAATTTTTTCGAATTAATAGAATCATTTTTGGTAAGCTTTGTTAACGTAATCGTGATCACGAAAGCGGTAACTATTTGTGTTAATTAGGTACATTTGAGTACTTGAATTTGCTATTGCCATACTATTCTGTACGGAAAAAAGTTACGATTTGAGTGTCGATTGTCGATGGTATTGAGACTGATGATGGAAATGGAGAGATCTGGTTGAGGAGAGAAAAAGCTCGGTTTTCATTCATTTTCCCGTGATTTCCTTTCATTTTTCAGCAACTTTGCCAATCTGGGTTAACCTAGCCTGTCAGGGTCGAGAACATCACCAAAGGTGGTGGTTTGCCTGCTGGAACCACTGGCGCCCTTATAATAAACCTACCCCAAAGCTCCGGAACTCTGAATTCGGGCATAGCTCAGCAAACTTTGGCTCCCCACAGGAAAGATTCAGATTGGTAAAGGTTCCGGAATAGGCTCTTGCTGAGCGAGAAAAAAGGCGTGATAAACTTGAAAACGATGCGCACAGATGAAGCTATGATATTATCGACTATTCTTGCCCGAAGCCACTTTTACGTCGTTTGTCGTTCATGTTTGTCAACATCATCAGCTAATGATCACTAGATTTTAGTATTCGGTTCGAAAAATAGTGATTATAGGAATTCCCATGTTAAATTTTCAGTCCCTTGTTAGCAGTACTTCTATTCAAAGTACACGGCTAAAACTTGGACTAGATGAACTTTGTTGCTCAGAAATTATGTTTTTAATCAATCAACACAGAATGAATTGATAAAAATATTTAAAAAACGCTTTTATCAATTAAAAAGTAATATTTTTTCACTAGCCTTTGATATGCCACTGCCAACCAATAACTTCATTGTCAAATTGTAATTTCATATATTTCCAAGAGTACAATACGATAATAAAAATCAAACATTATTTTTCAGATGAACTGTTCACAATGGCTCCAATCAACGGCCAAGCAGTACCCTCAATGGTCATAAAAATAAAAAAGATTTTTTTTGGTTAAATTTGTTTAACAATGAAGTTAGACACGACACCGTCATATAGAAGGTATGTCAAAAGTTAAACTTTTTGATAAATTATAGCATTTTTTGAGTTTTTTGTCAAGTTTTTCTGGCGTAATTGATGAACCTACTTAATCTCGCAGCACCAACATTCATCAAGGTCAAGTTTCAGCTGTGTACGACGAATAGAAGTACTGTTAACATGGGATTGAAAATTTAACATGGAAATCCCTTTGTTCCGTCTGGAAAAAACGCACTGTATGTGTTGTGACGCTGAAGATGTTTTGGCGGCGATTCTTGGCATTTGAATTTGAACGGCGGTTTTTGCTTAGAATATATAGGTGTTTAGGAATGAAAACGGGCCAATACTCAATGTTTCACCATCATAAAACCATAATATACGTAACGCGACCACCTCGTTTGAAATGACACTAACAGGGCTTCTTATAATAAACTGATACGTTCGTCGATGAATACTATGAAATTTCCCCAGCGGGTAAACGGGGCAAGGTTTTGGGAACTTCGGTAATTGTTGCTTCGGTTTCGCGCGCTTGTGAGAGTGAACCTTCTATATGTTATATGTTCGGTGATAGTAGGTCCTAGAACTGATAGGAATGGCTATATGTTAGAACTAGGTTTTCATTATATCCACCCCTGACGTATACTCAGTCAATTGAAATTGGACTTTCGAACCACAGATCTCAGTGACTAAAATTTGAATTTACCTCCTATTGTGATTGTGAGAAAAACGAACTCAGACAGTATAGGCCTCTCACCCATGTTCAATTTTTATAACCAAATTATAGCTTGCTCCTTAGACTTTGTTGACGACGATACTCTGAATAAAACAAACAAATTCGAAAAGTTTATAGAGATAATAGAGATCTGATCAATGACCTTGAAGAAATCTTATCTTGCCTCATTTCCTTTAAAAACCTATAAGGATAAAACAAACGTTATTTGAAAAAATCAAAAATCTAAATTCAAATTGACACTCTGTATCTCTCTTGACATGAACTTTCGGAATAGTTTGGGTCGATTGCAAAATTTGTGTGTGAGGAATCTGCTGGTACCGAATGTCTTATTACTTTTGGTCCACCCTGCAGACACATCTCGCTGTTGCCAGTGATTTTGAAAATTGTTAAAAACTGCACGGCACTGAGGCTAGGATAGTTCTTTGAGGAGAAAGGTGCTTTTCTGAAAGCCAATTTGGTTTTTGAGTGGGCAGAAACACTACTTTGAGTATATTCAATCTCATTGTCGACATTCTAGATTCTTTTGGTAATCTCCAATATACTGTCGTACACTTCTGCGACTAGTGTAAGGTCTTTGGCTGTGTGTGTCATAAACTCTTGCTTAAAAAGCTGGTACACCACGGTGTTAACACGGATGCAATTTAACTTGTACACTCCTATTTGAAAGACAAGACTCAGGCTGTTAGGGTTAGTGGAGTTTTTTCGTCAAAAAGGATTGTGAATATACCTCAAAGATCAGTCCTGGGGCCAATACTGTTTCTAATCTACATAAACGGCCTTTCTTCAAACAACGATGAAGAAAAATTCACATTTTTTGCAGACGACACCACAATCTCCCTCTCAGCCATATCGGTTGATCAGGCAGAAGTGAAACATGAGAAGGGACAGATTGGAGCGAAAGACTGGTTTGATGCAAGTTACCTTCTCGTGAACAAAAACAGAAGCGAGGGACTGGTTTTTTTCTCAGAGATGCCAAAAATGCCAATGGAAAGTCAAAGCATTTGGTTTCTTGGTGTGATCAAAGGTCCCACTCTTAGATGGAACAACCAGATAAGCCAGGTCTTATCGAGAATCAGCATAGCTGTTTGTCCTTCGCAACATTTTCCAAAACGTTTTGGACTACAGAAGCACATATCACTCAAAATATGTATAGAGGAAACTTGAATGGGCCCAATGTGAATGAAGTTTTTGGCAACCAGTTGTTAAGTCGGATTTGTTGAGAGGATTGACTACCCGTTGGATGACGCGAGCGACGGAGGTTTTTCTTAACAACGGTTGCCATAAATAACCAATTCCCAACCCTAGACGTCATTGTTATTTCACGTGTAATTTGGATTTTGTGTTGAAAGTTTCCACTTTTCAGTACCTAGATCATCTTAAAATTCGTGTTCGAACCTTGGTTTGAACAATAATGTGAGCTTATCGTGAGTTCTACGAGAAATGTATCGTCCTCTGGATGTGTTGATATTTTAAACAAAACACATCCTTTTTAATGAAAGTTCTTGTTTTAGAAAAATTGGTCCAGCAAGTTAAAAATCCGATTTTGAACAACAAAACCAAAGCACATCTGGGTATAAAAATCCTATAAATTTTGTTGTTTGCATTTTATAGATACAACATTCGAAGTTTGATTTGAATATTGATTCACATGGCTTCTCAAAAGTTATAAACTGAAAAATTTGAATAAGTTGTATTTGTCCAGAACATAGTTTTAGACATCAATAAATGAACGTTTTGAAAAAATAGTTATGCATTTATTCAGAATAACTTACAATAAAACATGTGTGATAAATATTTGAATTATAATTCCCAAAGTGGTATAAATCCTATTTTATCTCATAGATGGTTCCACCGTATGCAATAAAAACAGATTTTTTCACGTTTTCTAAAAAATGTCAAAAGTCAAGAGAACTACCCGTTGTAGGGCGCTGGCGAATTTCATTTCAAACTATTGTTTGGGAGTTTCCTATATATTTTGAGTGATATGTTTATAGAAGAAGGCTATCCGAATCATGGCGGGTTTGAGCTTCAGAGATGATTGTAGATTGGCGTTTAAAAATCTGAATATACTGACACTACCATCTCACTATATATATATCAATTTTCTTTTAACCTTTAACCCCGCCAGTATGGTACGCCCCTGATTAAAATTTTGAAATTCTGAGCTCAAATTCTCATTCAGCATTAAAAGTTTGTATGATGTACCAAATTTCATGATTTTTGTATGTAAGGTTTCGGAAATATTGAGGAAAAACCGCCTTCGGGGTGCCCTATTTAAAGGGGCGTAGCTCCCTTAGGAAGCATTTTTCGGCAAATGTTTATAGGAACTTTTTTTCATGAAAATACCCCAGGAATCACACAACGAATTTTTTACCAATCTTCAGGAAACACCCTGTATATATATATATATTTATATATTGGATAACTTGCTGTATGTAAAGTACAATCAGACTAGGTTCAAGGGTGCACAGTGAAGTCCACAGCCATAATACAAGACAAAAAACTTGACCATCACAGCTTATCACAGGCTGAAAAGATGTCAAGATGGGCCGGGCTATAAATCAATAAATGTGTTCAACGCTCTTCCAAATTACAAAAAGCACTCAAAAGAACAAGAAGAAGAAAGAGACTTAGAACGTTGGAGGTTTGAAAATCACAACAGGCAGCTTTTGCTATCAAACTGTTTTCATTCTGTTGAAGAGTCCCTCGATCACACCTTCTCAACAATTTAGACTGCCCATCTTTATTTTATTGGAGTTTTTATTGTAATTTCATTGCCTTATCAGTCTTTTTATACTGGATTTTGTTGTATTCTGATTCTAATTGAATGCAAATATTCATCCACTCATTTTTAAATTTTTAGCTATTTTGTAGTATTGTCTGACGAACCTACTTATATAGATTGAGTATTGAGACATACGAAATTACGGAAAATACCCGTCCGTTCAGGAAATGTGGAGTCACTGCCACGTGAGTAAACTTGAAACATCACCATCACCATCCTATAAATGAATCATCCTTCTCTATCCCTTGATATTCTATATTCATCTCTCAGTCTCTTGCTCTGGGCTGACGTCAATGCCGGTCTATTTCTCATGATAAGAACTCTAACCTTCAAATTAGCTCGGATTGTGTCAATAATTTGGTGGATTCATCAGCCCCGGATAGAAATTAGTCATATTAGGTATAGAAAATTTCCGTCCAATTGATGAATATTTGGTATAACCAGAGTCGTGATAAAATAACATTCGGCCAATTTTTTAGGAGCATCGTTTTTTAAAAAAATTTGCTATTTTTCGAAAGATTCACTCACTTCAATTGATCGATAAGGTTTAAGGCAAAGCTCTAGATTGATCTTGCACAGTATAAGCAGACAATCTTCATAGAATAATGATAATTCTTCTTGATAATAACCGATCTATGTAGTTATTTTTTCGAATTATTGGGAAGGCATCGATTTTTCATCAATTCTCTATTCCAAATTCAGTAAACAGGTCTTCGTAGTAAAAAATGTAGGTGAGTCACAATATGCAAAAATGTGTCCTATGTAGAAATATATTCCACATATTTGTAAAAGCAATGCGGCCATTCTGCCGCAATTATTCTGTTTGAATAACCTTCTGAATTAGTAAACCATTTGGTAAAACTAGGTTTGTTGGTCGACCTTTCGAACATGATTCAAGTCATCTATACGACGTAATTTCATGGTCAAAGAGTTGGACTTGAGAAGTCAGCTGCCGACGTCGACACGACCAGTACAGTTCAGCTGGTTAGTGAAACAAAATAACATCAATTTTAACTTTCTGCAATTATAATTTTGTCTCAAACTTCAAGTTCAAGTTCAACAAGTCGAACTGTCTCTTTTTGCTGTTGATGCGTCTTAGATAAGACTCCAGCTACAACACACATATCTGCATGAGAAAAGCGCCGATGCAATGTCAACACAATGCAGTTGAATTTCAAACGATACATTTGCATTCGCGAATCTCCATGATAAAAGCTTGATTGTGAATCGGAGTTCTTTGGAACAAATTTAGTAACACTGTTACAAAACAGATGAATGTTTTCAAAAATTTGATACTTTTAACTTTGTTTCATGTTTATTCACCACAACGATTGATCATTATGTAGTAGCATCAGTTCTTTTTCCAGACATTCATAAAATAGTAAACTTTATCCTTCCCAAATTCACATTTGCAAGTCGAAAGCAATTAAGCGCATAAAGCTGATGAAACTAGCCAGTTGAAAAAACGGCCGACCAAAAAGCATTTCAGGTGCGGGATTGCCAGGGCATATTCGCCTTCAAACTTTGCAAGGGAAAATAGAGCCAGAAATAAATCAGCACAATGACTCAGAATGGCTAACTTTATTTGCCCTTCTTTCTGAGCAGATATACAATGCTAATGCGGAGCGGTGTTTTTATTCGAATTCATAGAACTACCTGCTCTGGCATAGAAAATGTTATATTCGGGAAAACGTATATCGACAGCTATGTCTCCGATTTACATCTTTTTGCGCACGGAAGGAATAAAATGGCGATGATAGCGGCCTATTATTTTTATAGGGTCTCGAACCCAGATTCGAATTTGTGCCTGATGTCCAACCTAGATTTTTTTTATCCCATATACCTGATCAATGGATTTTTTTTCAATGCTTCGAAGCGATTTTGTTTGAACGATGTGATGGATGATTTCATTCAACGCATGAATCAGTGAAAAAAATTATTGAATTTCCATCTTCTGGGGTTCAGCCCTGCTTGGATAAAAACTAATTTGTATCATAATTTTTAAAAAATCTAGTATGTTTTGGAAATTAACGTCAAACTCATTCCTCTCACCAGTAAAGAGCTTCTTCTACAGAAGATACGACACAATTTTATGGAAGAAAGTTGTTCAAAATGAAAAACTGAGTGAGAATGCCGAATTTCAAAACCCTTCGCCTACTCTGATATCTTGTATTTTTCCATTCCAAGTTTTCAGATTGGGAAAAACATTTAATCTTGATATTTTTAACGTTCATTTGTGTTTTTTTTTGAATACTTCTATAACTTGCAGAATTGCCCAATTGATCCAGAAGAATATGCTGATGAACGTTTCTAATTTCTTCAAAATATCAAAGCAGGCGAAGGGTTCTGAAATTCTTCATTCTCACTCAGTTTTTGATTCTAGACAACTCTCTTCAAAAACATTTTGTTGTATCTCCTGTAGAACATGCCCTTCACTTGTGAGAGAAAAAGCTTTTAGGTTGATCTCCAAAACATACTTGGTTTTTCGGAACTAATTAAATTATGATACAAATTACTTTCCATCCGTGTAGGGCGGTCTTCCAAAAGATAAAATTTTAAATGTTTTTTTTATGTCTTTCTCAACTATTGATGCGTCAATCCGGGGACACTCTGAAGATAGGTCTGTCCCAACCCTTATGGTACAGACCAGAGCTAAAAATAAAAAAAACTGACTCTACAGTACCTTTAATAATTACTGCAGCATTTGTGTATCTAGAATTTCCTGTCATACTGTCATAACCTGTTGAAAATAGACGACTTTAATTATTACTATTATTAATAAACGAACAGGAGATCAGGAGGATCATGATAGATGCTCTAACATACGAAGCCAGACGAAATATCACATCGATCTACAGTAACGCCAAACAATTACCGATTTACGTCACCAATGCCACCAAGCGCGTTGTTACGTGATTTGCTGGTGACCAAAAGTGTATACCAGCAAATTTCATAACAACGCGCTTGGTGTCATTGATAACATAATTCGAAAATCATTTTATGTTCACGGTATGTTACTTGATATACTTATCTGACATGAAACATTTGATGCCAAATAATGTGAAACACTTCTGGTCCTATGTAAACAGTTTGAAAAAAGACAACGGAATTTCTACCAGCATGCAGTATCAGGGAAAAGAGTTGTGCTCATCAGAAAAAATCGACACTGCATTTGGAACACATTTTCAGAATTTTTAATGCATTCACGCCGATTTTGGAATTTTACCAAAACAGACAATATCCACCGTGTACTGCACTCACCTCAGCACTTCCTCTCCGTCGACGAGGTCGCAACCAAGTTAAGGAATTTGGACCAAAACAAAAGTCCAGACCAGATGGACTGTCCCTATTGTTTCTGAGATCCTGTGCATCAGTTTCTCTCTATACACCTTTAACCCAGAGATTCTCTGTGTACTAAGTATTTCCAAGAAGATGGAAACATTCAACACTTATTCCCATATACAAATCTGGAAATCTAGATCTCATCGAAAACTATAGGCAAATTTCCCTACTCTGTATCATGGTTAAAGTTTTTGAATCCATCTCATTCATTCAAGGCAAAGTTTACTAATTTGTCGTCGTCTGTTTTGAAAAACCCGTATCACAAGCGGTCGCGCGTCCAACCAAGCGGTTCAAAGAAGCCCGGCCAGCGAAGATTGTTCAAAACGGCTGACAAACGTTTCGAACTATTCCTGAGTCCTGAGCTATCCGAGAGAAACAGAGTGGAAGGGTGAAGCCGGTTTCGCGTGTTTTCGTAAGTGGTCCAACTGTTTATTATTGGTTAATTTTGTTCAAGGTTCATCCAGCTGTGAAGCAGCATGGTTTTTTCCAGAAAAGTTCCACAGCTACAAACTTGGCAACGTATCAAGACTTTCTCATTAGCGTCTTGGAGAAAGGTAATCAAGTTGACACCATCTATATCAAGGCATTTGACAGTATAATTCACAATCTGTAACTTCATAAGCGTGAATGTCTGAGAGTTGGCGGATCATACTGGCGGATTGCGTCTGCTCGTTCTCGCCAAAAACCAAGAGTCAAACTATGTGGTGCAGTTTCCAGCGAACTCAAAGTTACTTCAGGAGTTCCCAAGGATCTGACTTGGACCCATTTTGTTTAAAGTGTTCAGAAATGACATCACATCTGTGTTCCGGTTCTGTGAGTGCCTACTGTATACCGATGACTTAAAGCTGATCGCAAGAGTGGAATCCATAAATGACTGTTACTCGATAAAGGATGATCTCAATATACTAGATGAATGGTGCAGACACCTGTGATATTTTTTTAAGTCTTTGTGATAAAGATCTAGAATCTGTGATAAGTTCTTATGACCTCCGTGAGCTGAATTTTAACCAACATGTTGATAGAGTAGTTGCAAAAAGTTCTAGAATGTGAGGATTTGTTGAAAGAAAATGTAGATACATAGAGGATATCAGAGGTTTGAAGTCACTGTACAACTTATCAGTGAGAAGTATTTTGGAATATGCATCTGTTATTTGATCACCAATTCACCGAACTCATATTAATCGATTTTAGAGTTCAATCAAAGTTTGTGAAGTTTATTCTCCACAAACAACAATTCCAATAGGCTGCTTAATCGTCGCAGTTTCAACTGTGTAGGTACAATTTCTTCATAAGGTTATCAATGGTGGAATCGACAGTGAGTCCCTTGAATGAGTTAGTAAGTTAAATTACAAGATAACTTGTCAGATATACTCGTCAAAGAAATCGATTCAGCTCTACCAGACACGCAACTGATTACGGACAATTATTAGCCCACATAGACAGAATGTGTAACGTTTATACCGACTTATTTGTTGATATTGACATTTTAAATGTAACTTTAAATCAATTATTGGTTCATTGACTTCATATTGGACTGTATTACAGTTTGGTGAGTTCTTCGTAATGTACCATTGGAATCGATTTTGATCTTGATCCCCGATCGCTGGATCGCGTTAACTTGAGAATCTTTTCCACGTTCAAAACACCCAACCATTAATATTATTTGGTAAAATATTCGTCAAGGTAATTCATCCTTGATATTTTGAAATCGAAACGAGACGTTTGTGTTGGTGGCCGAAATATGATTTCTGCAATACTGATCAAACACTTATCTCTTCAAACTTAGGGATTTAATCTCCGCAATGTTCAGAACACTGGTAGCTGAAAACGGGCGGGTGGAAAGAGCTTGGGTCATAAATCCAAATTTACATATAAACCGGGGCTTTGCATATATTGTATACATTCCGCTATAAATTCTGATAAAGATAGATTCTTCCGGTACAAGACTTCGTCTTTTGCAGCGACAACAACGCACGTATAGAGTGCACTCAAATTTATTGAAGTTAAATTCTTCTGGCTTCTGATTTACTATAGAGATTTAAGATATGCGGTCACGTTTCTGCTTGGCTGCGCTTATCAACAAATTTCAATCTCTCTATAATAATAAAAAAAATCTTTCTCATTCTGTATTTAGAACCGGGAGAATATGAAGATGAAATGGTTCTTTTTGAAATTTCATCCATCGTGATGACTTCACTCAATCGAATGATATCACTTTCTGATTTCTTGTAAGAGTATGAAGAAGTTGCAACATGGTGTGAACTGTTCCACAAAAGATCTCATCAACGCAAAATAGCATAAAAATGACTCATCAACTATTCAGTGACTAGGTCAAAATTATAATTCACTATCAAGGCAAACAATAAGACGCCAGTATTTCCTTTTCAAAAGTCGACCGCCCTGATCTAACGTTTTAGCAAAATTTCTGTGTTAAATCCTCACGTCGTGTCTGTTTGTTCGTGCAGAAAAGCTTCATTTCTATCGCGTCTTCTTTTGTTATTGCAAGCTTCATTTGCCGGCTCCACTTTGTCGAGTTTTGTTCCGATTCGAAAATGCCGGGAGAAAATCCGATAAGTGCAATGGGAAAAAGAAGATTGCGTCGTTATTCCAGGATATATCGAAGCTGGTTACTTGGAAAAGTGAAAGAAAAGTTCTTGATGAATAATTGTTCTGATCTAAAAAAAATAGTGCGGCATCTTCATATTGAACAGAATCATATGAGAGGCATGGAATATTGCTGTGAAATATTTCATAATTAAGGACTTGTCTTGAAAATCCAGTTTCCATATTTAAAAAAGAGTCGTTCAATTTGACTGATAAAATTGATAATCCTAATACTATCAAAATAAGAAAAAAGTTCCACAATAGGTGATCGCGAACTCTAGGTACATTGTATCTAAATTATTTAATTGATTCAATTTGATTAGCAATAATCAACTCATTAACTTTTTTCTTCCAGTTCCTGGAGTGTTGTGAGTTTGACTCCGGAGTATTCCATCCTTCGACCGCGTTGATCATGAAATATTGCTGGCCAAACTGGAGAGATATGGGTTCAGGGACTTATCTCTTGATTGGTTGCGTTCGTATCTTACCGGACAAAGGCAGTACGTCATCTCCAGGGAAAATAGATCCGAGCTGGGGTGCACTAGCTCTGGTGTTCCACAAGCTTCTGTGTTGGGTACACTTCTCTTTTTTTTGTATGTCAACGATATAATCTATACAATCATTCGAGGAAATGTCACCTTGTTCGCGGATCATAACTCCATAGTATGGCATGGAGTGGACATGGACGCTATGATAACAGTGATAACTGAGGATCTTGCGACTATCAATATCATAGGTTCTCACGGTCGATGGTACACCTTAGACGTCCATGTGAAACCAGCAATGGAATCGTTCTAAAAATTTTATCATATACATAAGGCGTGATGCTCCATCGTTCTCCATCGTTCTCCTGTCTCCAGCAGTTTTTGAGAAATTCATAATTTTCATATATTTTTTTTGAAAAAAAAGTCTCAATCAAATGTCTGGTACTACGGTATTTGAATTCATAGGAAGCTGAAATAATGGTTCGTTTTAGTTGTGTGTACAGGATTGTCTTTTCTGTTGTACAGAGTCTTTGTACAGGGTCTTTGAAACTATGTGATTTTACCGTCACATATTTCAAATTGAACACACTGTGTATTATCAAATATTTTCCAAGGGATTCGAAGTCCTTTTCTGATAAAATAGGATGTTCATTTATACAGTGCGGCTCTAAAAGGTCCCCCCTCCTTTTTTTTTAATGTGTGCACCAAAAATTTTGAAACTTAGCATACTTCAATTGCTGTCAAAATACTACTTTTTGATGTTACTGACTTACTTTTGGTATTCAAGATGGCGGCTGGGCGCCATTTTGAAACAATTTTTTAAATGGAAAGGGGGGTCGTGTGACACATCATTCGAAAGGTCTTATTGAGTAGATTATTGCGTCGAAATTTCATAGGATTAAACTCATCCGTGCGGATATGACAGCCTGCCAAACATTTAGTTTTTAAAAACGTCGTTTACATTAAGTTTAAATTTTTTAACGAGCTAACACATCAGATTCCGGAAAAATGATGGTGAACCTGAGCAAAACAGTACAGGTTAACAAATAGGAATGCTGATACAAAGTGAATAAAGAATTTCAAGATGTTAAAAAAAATTGGAAAGTATTTATTAGCATTAAAATACTAAAATCTAAATTAAGATGGAGATACAGTTTCCACACTACCTCGCCACAGCACTTAAGTTCAACCAAATGTGAAAATATTGAAACGATATGAGCCAGTTGTTCGATTATTGTGTTGATTAGGAAGTGTTACAAAAATGCCTAATTTGCGTCCCCCCGCAAAAAAAATTGAACCAATTTTTATGTATGGCGGAAATCGTTATTTCCATGAGACCAAAAAAATCTTCAATGAGCGCTTCTCGGACCGTCCGATATGCAGAAAATATCTTCGCCAATAAGTGCGGAAATGTATCAAGACTAGTAGTGTTCATAGCTTGAAGAATCAAGGGCGACCATCTTTTTCGGAAGATAAACAAATTGCAATCATTGGTGAGATGGTGGTAAATCCTGAACAGTCGACTTCTCAGGTTGCAGACATCTGTGATACTTCGTCTGCTTTTGTAAAACGATTACTGAAAAAACAGTAATTTTATCATTATAAATTTCAAATGGTGACTAGTTGACTAAAGATGATCCTGACAGACGTGTGGAATTTTGCGGAATTATGACCGATTGAATAGGCCGAGAACCAAGATTCGTTTAAAATATTTGTTCTAGTGACGAGTGTACTTTCTTTTCAAATGGCCGTGTACACAGGCAAAATGTTCGTTATTGGAGTGACGTAAATCCGCATGTTTTTAGGGAAACCCACACGCAATATCCTGAAAAGGTTAACGTATGAGCTGGCATATTGGGGAACCATATCGTTGGTCCTTTTTTCAGTCATGAAAATTTGACAGGGGACCTGTATTTGAACTTGTTAGAAACTACAATAGAGCCTTTGATTGTACAAATACGTCAGAATAATCCCAACGAATTTGGCATGGCACCAATTTTTCAACAGGATGGTGCGCCTCCTCATTTCTGCAGAAATGTAAGGCAGTATTTGAACATAACTTACCCCAATCGTTGGATTGTTCGTCGGGGTCTCACCGAATGGCCTGCCATGTCGCCCGATTTAACACCATTGGACTTTTTTTTATGGGGATATTTCAACCAGAAAGTATATGCAACACAGCCAGACTCTCTTGTAGATTCACAGCAAAGAATTACTGCTTTTTGTCAAAATAATAATGTCGATACTTTCGAAAAAGTCCGTCAGGAGTTCTCAGACAGATTATTTCATTGTTTGGGGGTCAACCGAGGACATTTTCAACATTTTTCACAATAAAAAATTGAAGTATGCTTTCTTTGTTCGTATTTCACGAATTTCTTTTTCTTGTTAGTTTGACAGTCTGTCATATCCGCACGGATGCGTCCAATCTTATGAAATTTTCACACAATCTACTCGATAAGACCTTTCGAATGATGTGTCACACGACCCCCCTTTCCATTTGAAAAAATGCTTCAAAATGGCGCCCGCCTCCATCTTGAATACTAAAAGTACGTCAGTAACATCAAAAAGTAGTATTTCGACAGCAATTAAAGTATGCCAAGTTTCAAAATTTTTGGTGCACACATTCAAATAAAAGGGGGGGGACCTTTCAGAGCCGCACTGTATAAATGGTCAGGTTTTTCAAATTAAATCAAGTTTCCGTAAAATTCGAATGATTATAACATTACAACATTAGAACTAAAAATAAACAATACAGTCACACTTACACCGAGGTACCAGAACAGATGTTGATTTACCGGTCACACTATAATTATTATTATTATTATTATTATTATTAATTATTGTCCTGAGCTGAAGACGGCGTGATCTGACGAGTCGCAGCTCACAGGCTGTCGGTAACAACAAGAAATTGATTTTCATAGAGAGTGTTCAATAAAAAATACGATCAAGGCACCAAACTTATGGATTACAATTTTTCCAAAAATGTATGCCTTGCCTTACATCCAATATCGCAAAAATTATGACATGACAGCCATGAAATCCACTTTCTTACCAGTGGCGGCCCGTGGTCTTTTTTTTTGGGAGGTCAAAAATCAGGAAAGAAGTTCTACGCCGCAATTTTTTTGTGAGATTTACCCTTCTTTAAAAATAATTTCCTCTCATTTCCAGTGGAGGAAGTACCGTTCTTTTCGCCACTCATGTGTCAAGTTTGTATCGCCAGCGATTGGTCGGAGATTCATATTACATACTACGGGACAATATGGTTATGCGTCGGGTGCACGGGAAATTCTTCAAAATACAGGATTGTACGGAAATCTATAAGTCATAGAATAACCCCTGACAAATGCGTTTCATAAGGGCCACGTAGTGCCAGCTCAAATGCCTCACAAAATTGAGCACAAAATATAATTTTGTTCCAAATAATATACCCAACGATTTTTTTTTTACCTTTTCATATTAAAATCTCGAAAGGACTTTCAGTAAGCAAGCAATGTCTAGGTGAGTGCGAATAAAAACACTCACAACTGTTGCATATTTTACCAAGTATTTTCATGTGATCTACTGCAGAATCATATTTTTTCTTTTATTTTCTCTTCCAAGTCTTTAACTCCGGTTTTGCACTATAACGAGTCGGACGAGTCATTAGAAAATAATAAAAAAAACGAAACTGTAAGACAAGCTCACAACCAGATATCCACTCGGCTGAATTGTACATACTTTTGCGAAAGTTTTGATGAACTTGTCTATTTTTGTCTTCACTGGATTGTCGTATAATAACTGCAGGCACTTTTCTTAAATTCACTTATTTTTGCAAACTCAAGATCGTTGGCACTTTTTATTAGTTTGATTTTCTACACTACCGACATTCTATTATCTATAAAAGTGAACTCGACCGTTCATAACTTGAAATCACTAAAAAAAAACACTCTATCAAAAATAAAACTATTGTTCTGCTATCGACGAACTATTTGAAACTAACATCAAACAAACAAAAAAAAAGATATCGTTAATGAAGGGATGCGCTTCAAAATGAGTGAATCCGTTAATACGCGTATCCATTTCGTCGAAAAGACAGGTGGTTTCCAAATTTTAGGCTGGCTGTTGACCCTGGACACGGTTTGATTTTCCAATTCGCTGTGACGTTCGATTATGCTCGCAGGCTCGCTACCTGTGTATTTTTTGCCAAGCTTCAATGCCACACGCTCAACTCCGACAACCAGCTCAAACCATAGACAGATATTATATAATGGACGAGCTCAAGACCCGAGTCGTGTTTTTGAATTTTGACAGTGCCTGATGCGCATTTTAATCACGACTATTACGAGGGACAGTCAAAATAATGTGAGGTGTATTCTGAAATTGAATTGATAATAATTGTAACATTACTGAAGTAGGTGAATCTATTTATTTTCTGTAATATATTTGGGAGGTCATTGACCAAATGACCCAAAGGAGGAGCCGCCCTTGTTTCTAACCTAACACAATTCTGAAGAACTTGTCAAAAATGTTATTTGTCCATGCAGTTAGTGGCTGCGACCCCACTTCTGCCTTTTTTGACAAATGAAGAATATAAACTTTATCAATACAACAAGTGGCCACCGTATTTAACGATCCTTCTGGGAAGAAATTCACGGCACCATGGAATGAGACATATTTCGCAATCGGTTTACTTGATCTAATAAGTCAGTTGGCCAATAGAGCCACGCAGTCGAATTGCACATTTTACCACGACAAGCTTTCACGTTGAGAACTATGTTAATTTTCTGGTCTTTTATTAGCTTTTTGTGGCGGATACGCGAAGACATTAAAAGACAATGTTGGTAAAGAGTTCCATGAAGATCATAAAATGTCATTTGATATTTTCTCGCGAAAGTTACTAACTAAGCTCCCTCCGGAAGGGTTAGGAACTCTTCGTATCTTCATTTGGGTTCCTTCTGCGAGCTCAGAATCAAAATTTCAAAGCTTTATAATTGTTTTTCGCCCAAAATAACTTATTTTCTTAGCTACACTACCAAAAATTATCTGTCAGGAATACCCTTATGCACTAACTGAAATGAATGTGAATTACAATTTAGGCAATTCATTAATAAATTGTATGATACACGGTGATTTACAGCAGCGATAATTATTGTTTTTTGATTGTCAATGTTTAATACAATCGTGACGTTCTGACATGGTTTATTTTATGCCAGTCGTCGGTTTTTATTTCGGAGGTTTAGGGGGGTCATCATAATCACTTTTAACCTACCTCTAATGTTGCTTGGTGACCTTGGTGCCAACCCAGTTTGTCATCCAAGGATGACAACACAGTAGGACAAGTTTCTTCAGGTCCGGGTTTAATGGAATTCAGCACTGATATTGACAACAATAGCGGCAGAGTGCCTTCATTTTTCACAAAATGGATATCATTCCTCCATGGATTATGAAAAAAAGACCACTCAGGTATATCCACACATAGTATTTGAACATGTAGCATAAGCTTCAAGCTCCACGACTGTTGATCATAACGTTGTGCTTGCGGAGGCTCATATTGAGCTCGAGCTCGTGTTCATAGCCCACTGCAGGTTCCAGCTTGTCTAATACTTCCGCGACTGAAGATGCAGAACTTTACAGCAAGGCTCCTTTGTCCCCGCTGCATGCCCGCTGCTATCTACCGAGATAATGTGTGGTTGGCCGTCCCCAGAATTCAAGGTGTCTGCGCGCACTGACCATCAGGGCTCTCACCCGATTTGTACTCATTAGGGTGCCTATCAACGATTTAGGTTGAGTGAATATGCTGTACAAAACCAATGTAGGTCTCACTTCATATTCACTTCAACTTAATCGTGGATACGGGCCCTGGTGTACCAAATCCTTGCTGTGGTCACACATTATTTCGTGATGCATGTTTTCACGTTTGTCTTCTCTTCTTAGGCCTATCTGGCATGAGTGGCCCTGTCACTAGCCGCCTTAGAGTTATGGGCGCTAGCCGTCCCAAAAGGGTCCTAGAAGTAAACAAGCTTCACCAGCGCATCAAAGTAAGCAGGCCAAGGGAGAGATCGATAACGAGAAAAAATAGTGAGCGTTTGAGATATAATTCTAACATTATCACGATGATCTATGCTGAATAACATCCAAGGGAACGAGATTATTTGAAATAATCAGTTGTAGCTATTCAACTATAGAAACATATTTGTTGAATGATGAAAATGATATAAAAAACCAAGTGATATTGTTACCTTATGTTCAATTTTGAGATTTAATCGCAAAAAGAGGCAACAAAACAAAAGCATATGCTAGGTATCAAGTGTATTTCAATATATAAACGTCACAATGCATAAATTCTTGGTGGGCTGTAATTTATCAATATTATATACACTTGCTTGGCACAGCAGCAGGCAGAACAATAACTCAACCCACCTTATCGCACTCGCTTTGGACCTGTCAGACCAACACATGACACTTTTTTAAAAATCTACTTTGATCCAATTATTCCCACATGCATACCTTCTAGAACATGGTATTTGAGAACTTTGATAAAATCAAAAGATCGAGTATTTTTTTAATTCACGAGACAGTGTGGATATGTCTTAATGCTGCACTGAACTCGTAAATAAGGGTTAGAGCTCGTAAAACTTGTCACGTAACTGGGCTTTAAGTTGTTATCAGGGACTGGGGCAAGAGAATTTCTCGAGAAAATTGGTTCGGATGATAAAGTTTTCAATGCGGAGTGATATTGAAAATTTCTGATATGTGGAGAAAGGATGTCGATGATATTCCTGCATCATTGACAGACTGACGTCTTATGCCACAACGGTTTCCAATGCTTGATGCGCTTTCCAGATAAAATTATTGAAATATCCAACTGCTAGGTAACTGTTGACTGCATTCGGAGTAGGGTTATGTACAGCCCATTGTAACTGGGTTCTGAGCCATTGGTGCGGGCTTGTAGTGCATCCCCGTGATTCATATTCAACTTTTGACAAGAGTGAGGATTGAAAACCCCACCTAGTGCCATTGATGCCAATTTCAATCTAAGCTTGATAGTACACAACTCACTCAGTTCCATAAGCCAGTGAAAGTGCCGCTAAAAATTTGAAGAAAAAATAATTCCTGTTCATTGTGATCAAACCCACGTCCATCAGAGACTCCGGTCTGGGACCCTACGCACTTGACCTCGAAGCTCCCAACAGTTAGGAGGTAATAGTTCTCTGGTTCCTCAAACTGTTGCACACGTTTTCTCATTTGGCAAAAATGATAAAATTTAGAAATTAGATTAGGCAAACTTTGAAACTATAGCTCTACGTAAAATCTAATAAAACGTGCAATTGGCTACGACTTACTGTTTGATCTCTTAACACGAGACGTCAATCTTATTAACAAATAAAAAACTTCTATATTTTTATTGACAAATTGACAATGAAGATAAAATCAATATAAAACTTCTGACGTTTGAAACATAACTTTGTAATTTTTTATTTTGTTAGAACTTCACGGAGTTGATGCCGTAATTTTAACTGGTAATTGTGATGGGATTGATGGTATTTCGTTCATTGATTGATAGTACTCTTTGGACGCATTACTCACCTCACTATTGATCTATGTTGATTTTTCATGACTTTTTTTCAAGGCTTTCATATCTGTCGCATGAATAAACTTCTACAAAACGCAAACTTTTAAATTACGAATATTAAAACAGGATAAAAACTTTTCATGTGTATTGTTTGTGCAAACCATATTCTGGACTGGTAGATACGTCGGCTGGAATGCATGCATCTAGATAAGTTTAATTTAATTCTAGTTCGAAATAATGTTCTAAATAACAAATTATAAAATTGGATCTCTCATTTTAACGTATAGAGAAGTTGGCGTTTATTATATTGTTTTTCAATTCATATTGTGACGTGTGGGTCAATGTTCATCAACTTAGAGGTGGCTGTATGATATATTATGAAGTGTTTGTGATGTGAATTTCCTTGTCTTTTTCTAGGTATTCTGCACTGATGACCATAGTAATGTCACACTATTGTTTGAAAGTGAATATCGAACAGTGAAAAGCAAAAAGCATTGACGAAATAGGAAAGAGATCTCGTAACTCCTTATGGACGTGATACGACGAAATTGCGGCCGGTTTGGAGTCAGTTTGGACCCAACATAAAAGGCGTCCGTCAATTTATAATTTGTATCATTGCGGATCTTACTGATTTTGTGAATTTAACATTTGCAGTGATCAATAAGCAACAGTTGAATTTAGAATACTTGATAAAGAAAGTTCATGAATTCCGCACTTCCTAAAAAATGTGTTACCTAATTTGACAGTGACGCCATTCTTTTGGTGTCAAAAGGTCGCAAAACATCTCACATTGTGGGGTATCCTCTCTTTTCCCTTATCTAAGGCAAAACGTTATCAATTTATTCTGGAAAGTTTTAAAAGAAGAAACAGTATCAAAAATGATGAATGTTGCGGGAACCACACATTTTCAACTGAAAAAGGCATTGATCAGTTTGGATCCTGGGACAAAGATTTTAAACTTGACAAAATCGCCGGCTGACAGAGGCAAGGACGGCTCCTCCAAAGGGTCATTTGGTCAATGATATGGATTACTGTAACTAGGAGAGAAATCGAAATGCATAAAAGTGGTCCAGATTTAAAATCGTAATTTAGCTTCAATTGCTACCCCAGGATGGCGAAGAGTCGTTAGCGCTTTCATGTCAAACAAAAATGTCACCTAGGTAACATAATTGAAACAACGTTATGAATGCTTTATCACGATGCAACAATTTTTATTAGCTAGGTGGCATCAAAAGTCCCACTATTTGTTGATAGTAGGTATCACGAATATATTTTTTTGTTAAACAATATTCTGAAATTTCTAGAATTTTTTTTTTGATTGCATTAATTGATAGAGTAACTGAGTGACGTCATATCATTCATTGATAGCAGTCATCATTGAACCAACCATGAGATTGAAACACGATGCTGCGACAATTCAACCTCAATTTTTTGCCATATGGAAAATGCATTGCATGTGGAATGTGGAGTGGACATTTGGAAAAAATGAATGAAACTGTGATAAAAGTCTCTTGACGAATTATTGATAAGCAATAGATGTTACCATGACAATGAATAAATAAGAACGCTACTATCAACAGCGCCCTCAAATAAACTATTAAAAACGAGGGACAGAAATCCAAAGATATTCGTATGTCGATCCGTCTCCGAGTTATAATAGTCCTTCATAGTCAATGACCTCAAAAATATATTCCAGAGAATCAATAGTTTCACCTACTTCAATTATTGACAATTATATCAATTTGATCTTAAAATACACCTTATATTATCTGGACCATCCCTCGTAATAGCCGTGGTCAGGCATAGTCAGAACTTGGTCCAGTATATAATATTTATCTATGGCTTGGGCTGATGGTCGGGGTTGCCCTTATGGCGATAAAGCTTGATGAAAATACCCAAAAAATACTCAGCTAGCGAATGTATTTGGACGTCCAAGCGAATTGGAAAATCGAACCGGGTCTTGAATCAACAGCCATCGCTAAAATTTGATACATATCGCCACCAACAATCCTTTAGACAAAACGGATACGCTTATTGTGAAGCACAACACCCATATTCACGATATCTTTTTGAGAGGTTAGTTTGCAGTTTAAAATAGTTTGCCCATCAGTTTTGAGACATTTGTTTTAAGTGATTTCGAGTCATGAACTGTGTCAGTCAGTCAAGTTTACTTTTATAAAGTATAAAATGTTGGTAGTGCAGAGAACTAATCAACAAAAACCGCTAACGGACTTGACTTTGCAAAAATAACTGAATTCAAAAAAAGTGGTTCACCAGTGCCCGAACTTATCATACGACAAACCAGTAAAGAACAAAAAAAAAAAGGTCATCGAAATTTTTGCGAAGGTATCTACGAATCAACGGACTTGATATGTCGTTTTGGATGTCGAACTTGTATTACTGTTCTATTTGTCTATTATTTTTCAAGGTCTTGTCTTTCTCGTTATGGTTTTCGATCCGCCCATTTTGTATCTTGTTACCGATGTAAAACATAAACAACCGATGAATAACCAGAATGACCTGAAGTGATGCCTTTCATTTATTTATTTTTTATACACATAAAGTGGTGCCCCTCGACCAAGGTTAATTCATATGTAGATCAATTAACCTTGCCCCTTGACTGGTCCTCACTTGGGTGGAGTTAATTCAGGAAACATGATGTTATTTTCTTGTCTATTTCCCACCTGTACATTCATAGTAGGAAAGCATAGTAATCTGCACAGCTTCCATGCCACATAAATCATATAAGATAAATGTTGCTGGTGATAAACCTAGCGGATATATTACCACGTATGGTACATTGAATCTTACTATTTTAACGGGGTTTTAATTGACGAATATAAGACTTTTCTATGTACTTATACCAGTTTCATCTTTGTACAGGTTGTAAAAACATTATGAAATATTGTTGAGAACCACTGAATATATTTTTGTGAACTGAGACTAACTTGAAGACGAAGAGTTTGTGGATACTAGCTCATGTAGACACTTTTTTTCTATTTGAAGTCTAGTTTCGTGTACACAACAATTCAGTGGAGTAGGTAATGGTTATATAGAAGCTTTCTTGAAAATAAAATATTGGTTTTCTCAAAAATTGTAAGGAATGAGAAAGAAATGGTTTTTTTTGAATAATTCAATAATCATCATGGAAAGCTTTGATACTAAAAGACCACTTAAATGAATGATGGGAATCCACTAAAATACCAGAACTTAACAACATCTCATGATCACCTGAAGAAAAATGGTCCTCAGATCTTTCAAGGTTTGCTGTGATGTTATCTGGGTAAATTTTGTAAAAGTAGAAGTATTTGAAGATGTATTTCAAGGACGGTTAGTTTGAAAATAAATGAGACTAGAATGTTCCATAAAATATTTTTGTACGACCCTTTCTTTCGGAACTATTCATACTTTTGATAGCTTCGAAACGGTGAAATCAATTTTGATGAAACTTGAACAGTATACGCGGTTCATAGGGGCAGATAATTTGAGATTAAAGCAAAACTTGGATCTCATCTTGAAATATTTGAGCGGACCAACTCCACCATAAAATGCTCCCAAACTTTGATACGTCTTCTTGTTTTCGAGTCGCAATTTAGATCTAGCTTCATCAACGTGAAATTCACATCGAAAATATAAATCGTTTTCAAGAAAAACGCCGATTTATTGAAATGTATATTGAACATACACATATCTCAATTTATTTGGCCGATCAGGATTTTTTTTTGATTCTCATAGTAACTGGCTGATCAATTTTTATGAAAATTGGTGTTTTTCTTGAAAAAACGATTAATTTTTTCGATTTGAATAAGGAGACTAATTGACGAAGTCAAATCAAAAATTGCTACTCGGAAAACAAGGCGTATCAAAGTTAAGAGGCATTTTATGATAGGGTTGGTCCGCCTCAAGCTACAAAGATAAGAAAACCAAAGTTCATCAAAATCAATTTCACCGTTTCGTAGTGACCACGGAAAAAATTCTCCAGGGCGTAACTTCAAAGTACATATCATTTCGCAGGGAAGATTCGTACGAAAACATTTTATAGAACATTTGATACTTATTTTTGTGCAAAATAACCGTCCTTGAAATATCTCCCAATACTTCTGGGACACCCTGTAGAAAAGTGTTTTTTATTCCAACCCAAGTAAAATAATAATTTTTTGGGAACAATAGATAATAAACTTCAACATAACCATAAGTAGATTTTGTAGAGCTGCCACTCCACTCGACTCTCTTTAGTTGGAACAGTCAATCAGCGATAAATTGCAAATCGCATTTCAAATTAATTAAATCGATTCCGCTCAGAGCTTTTCCAGCTTGAAATAGCTTTGACGAATCTTGATGCAAACTTTGTGAAGAACGTCTTTGTGATGATTTTCTAATTGAAAACATCAAGAGATTTGGAAAATTGATAGCGATTATGCTTTGTACTGAATTTATTGAGATCAAATAAATAAATAGAACTTTTTGGTACTTTGATGGGTTTTTAATACTTGAACATTTAGGACAGAAACACCGCAATTATTTTAAAGCTATTCGTTCATAACAAGTTGGAAGCGGAACACATTTGTATACTGTTTTTGTGATAAATGGAACATTTTAGTGATTGTTTGATGGAAAAATTATTATCGAACCAAAATACTTAATTTGATTTAATCTGATTAAATTCCAAGTTTCATATTAAAGCTTGACAGACAAGGAATTACTATGTATTGAAAAAGCACTGGAATCTAGAGATTGGTATTTCCTAAAACCATTTCATAAATTAAATTCGAAACGCAATTTCTTACTGAGGTTTAGAAGTTTTCACAAACGGTTAAAAGCATTTTTTCACCAATCATCATTATGTTACGAACTTAGCTCGAAATATATTTGAACATCAGAAAATACCTCTAGAAGAATCTGTAAATAGTTTTAGTATCCTGAAAAATACCATTATTTCACTAGAATGACCACACTATGGTCTGTCAGCGTTATTGGAGATACACGTCCCGTTATTTTCCCCAAATGACAATAATGTATCGTGATATGTCTTTGTTGTGAACAAAGCAATAAAGACTTCTCGATTTATCGCTTTGTCCGCTATGTATCGACAGATTTCAATGTCAGACCTGATTTATCTCGTACAATTCTGTGTAATGCGGAACCACAGGGTTTTTACGATTTCATTTGGCAACAACTTGCAAAGGAATTTCTGTTGGTTGTGAGACGTTTTGATCAATATGGGCCAACGTAAAATTACGAAGATGTAGGAGCCAGATATCATAGCAGTACTTAGTAGCCTTTTACCCATTTATGTTTTTTTCCAAAACAAAGAACACCATTATGCCCAAACTACTAACCTTTCAATAAGCTCGAATCAAGATGAATACACATCCAAACATGCAGCCACCCCATTATTTCACAAGAAAGGTCAAAAAGGCAAACCCAATAATCTTTTTCCCGATAGCGATCTCCAACGTTGGCGACTGTGCTGAGATTTATGCGTTCCATTAGGTCTCCTGTTTGACCAAATACTGAATGTAATGGGATGAAAGTCGGCTAGCTTTGTGCTTGATGGAGATCTTGGATGGAATAATGGATACCCATATGTTGCTACGATGAAATTACTTTATTGAGGTTCTGGGTTTGAAAGCCTTTTTTGAAATATAAAATTTAATAGACTGTACCTTCACATACACTCGAATCTTAAAAGCTCACTTAACAGTATAAAATACTCGTATATCAAACCTTTGGCATTCTTGCCTCAAAACGTTTTCATTCCAGGGGTTCGAAACGATCGAATTTGTTTGCCTATGTGACTGGAATACGGAGAATTATTTATACGATTGCTGAATGGATGTCTGTCTCTAATGGGCTATTTCAAAGAAATGTAGCCATATTTGAAAGTGTTGAGGTGGAAAGTATCAGGCTAGATATATGGAGGCAAAAAATTAGTTTATTGCCTCATGAATATCTTCTTTTGGTTTTATTTGCCCTCTTTCGGTAGCAAATTTATATTTAATGACAAAGACATAGGTAAAAATCGTTTAACAATCGTGAATTGGTGGAAAGTCACGAAATTTATCCTCAGTGAGAAATGCTAGACGCAGCACAGAGCATAATTGAAACATTTTACTTTATACATTGAAAAAAGGTCGTAAGTCCCAATTCTAATCGTCTGCTTACAAATTTTGTCACTTTGAAACATAAAAGGATTAGATCACCAAATGGTCCTTGGGAAAAAATTAATTCGGAAAGTGCCCCTCAACCCTATTCAGATTAGGTACAACTTGGACCCTGATTATCTACCTCTATTATTCTCTTGAGTCCAGTGACATTAGAATAAACTAGCAGGTTTTTTAACTATCGGGATCGCCCCAACGTACACTCAGAGGAGGGAGCAATAAATATGGACTTTCTCAGTGGTATTGTATATTAAATCTTAGTTCAAGCTTTCGCCCTAAGTTCAGGACTTCATCAGGAAGAATCTCTATAAAGAACGTGGTTTCAGTCTACAAAAGTCAGCAAAGGTTAAAATTAACTTACAGATTAGTTACAGAGTTCTCCTCAACATAAGAAGAGGGTAGGTGTGAATTATTTTGAAGTTACAGGGTGCAGCACCGGCGTAGAAAGTGATAACCCTTTTAATACATGTGACCGTTGAAACAAAGAAACTTTTTTGTTGCCTAAAATTGAGAATGACATGACCATTATTGACATTGGTTCTGTCTGACCGTAGGCTAGATGAGCAAGACATGTGACGTCACTCAGTTACCCATCAGGTTGATACGAACTATATCGTGATATTGTAAGGAGACAGTAGGAAAGGGGGAGAACAGTCTCAAGTTACCCAAACAGATAAAAGAGCAACAGTCAGTTAATTTTTTTTGGAGGGAAAAAGAAAATTGAACATAGTGTCAATGGACAATTAAAGTACTTTCAAAACAACACTTTTGATTATTTTTTTTTATAAAAGAAAAGAAAAAGAAAAAAGGAAAAAAAAAAGAAGCCAGACAGGTACGAAAGTGGAAACTCAGAGCAATTAGTTAAGTTATTGTTTTACTGATATACGTATCTGGATGACAGGATTTTTTTGTAAGTGATTGAGTAAGTAAATAGGTATAACTAGAACTTAGGCCCTCCACGTCTTTCTTGAAATTAACACAGTTGTCGCAGTTATGTATGTAGCACATTTCAAGGAACCTCCTCTTAAAGTCACTCCTCTCAGTCATCATGACAAACGGTTGGTCGAAAACAGGTTTGTGCTCTTGTTCATTAGCATGTATGCTGAGGCTAGTACTAATTGGGCGGTGTCTGCAATCACTTTTATGTGATGCAATCCTTTTTGATAGTTTTTGTGAAGTTTGTCCAATGTTAATTTGTTGGCATTGACATTGGATCCCGTACACTATGTAGGATTTATTTTTGACAACTGTAGAATCTTTCAAGTTAGAGTATTTTAGCTATTTTTAAATAAGTATTTTTGAAAAGTTTACTAAGTGAGGAATAGAGACTCTGTATGTATTGTAATTTTCCAAATCTAACCTCAATATCAGGATTTACATTTTGTCTGCTAACAATGTTAGGTTGATTATCCCTCCTAAGAGTTCTTCCAATGATATGGATAGGATATCCGTTTTTTATTGGAATTTGTTCTAATAATTCTAAGTTCTTATCTACATAGGTTGTATGACAAATTTTGGTAATTCTGTTTTTAAGCGCAAGTATAGTATTAAGTTTCTGTTTCATTGGATGGTAAGACTGGAAAGGGATGTATCGCCCTGAACTTGACTTTTTTCTATACCAGTCTAATTTGATGATATTTTGTTCTGATCTCACAACCCGAGTATCCAAGAAGGGGACTGCGCAATCAACCTTTTCCTCCACGGTTAACTGAAGTTCAGCATTAAACCCGTTGAATAGATTGAGAGTGTTTTGCACTAGGTCGGCAGGTAGAGCCATTAAAAGGTCTTCTACAAATTGGTTAATAAAGGGAAATTGGAAATCAGAGTTGGTCGTAATGTAATACAGAAGTTTGTTCATGACGATTTCAGCTAGTATAGGTGAACAGGCACCACTCATTGGTACTCCAACTAGTTGTTTATAAAAAGTTTTGTTGAAACTGAAAAATGTATTGTTATACAAAAACGCGATAATTTCCAAAAACACTTCCTTAGGGATAGCGCAGTTACCCTCAATAAGTTCAAAATGTTCATCCAAAATATCGGTGATTAGATCAAGTGGTATGTTAGTAAACAAAGAAACAACGTCGAAAGAGGCCAGAACAAAACCATCGGGGATTATAACACCATTAATCTTATCAGCAAACTCAAACGTATCCTTAATTCTAAATTTGTTGAAGTTACAAAAAGATCTGTCCGATATCACTGCTATATGCTTGGCTAGGGTTTGAGTAGAAGCTCCAATACAGGAGACTATGGGGCGTGAAGGTACACCTTCTTTATGGACTTTAGGCAAACCGTAAAATCCACTCTGCCCCTAGCCAAGCATATAGCAGTGATATTGGACAGATCTTTTTGTAACTTCAACAAATTTAGAATTAAGGATACGTTTGAGTTTGCTGATAAGATTAATGGTGTTATAATCCCCGATGGTTTTGTTCTGGCCTCTTTCGACGTTGTTTCTTTGTTTACTAACATACCACTTGATCTAATCACCGATATTTTGGATGAACATTTTAAACTTATTGAGGGTAACTGCGAAGTGTTTTTGGAAATTATCGCGTTTTTGTACAACAATAAATTTTTCAGTTTTAACGGAACTTTTTATAAACAACTAGTTGGAGTACCAATGGGTGGTGCCTGTTCACCTATACTAGCTGAAATCGTCATGAACAAACTTTTGTATTACATTACGGCCACCTCTAATTTCCAATTTCCCTTCATTTACCAATATGTAGATGACCTTTTAATGGCTCTACCTGCCGACCTAGTGCAGAACACTCTCGATCTATTCAACGGGTTTATTGCTAAACTTAAGTTCACCGTGGTGGAAGAGGTTGATTGCCCCTTCTTGGATACTCGGGTTGTGAGATCAGAACAAAATATCATTAAATTAGACTGGTATAGAAAAAAGTCAAGTTCAGGGAGATACATCCTTTTCCAGTCTTACCATCCAATAAGACAGAAACTTAACACTATACTTGCGCTAAAAAACAGAATTACCAAGATTTGTCATACAGCCTATGTAGATAAGAACTTAGAATTATTAGAACAAATTTTAATAAAAAACGGATATCCTATCCATATTATCAGAAGAACTCTTAGGAGGGATAATCAACCTAACATTGTTAGCAGACAAAATGTAAATCCTGATATTGAGGTTAGATTTGGAAATTTACAATAAATACAGGGTCTCTCTTTCTCACTTAGTAAACTTTTCAAAAATACTGATTCAAAAATAGCTAACTATAATTTAAAGAGAATAGGTCGGTTCTACTCTAACTTGAAAGATTCTACAGTTGTCAAAAATAAATCCCACATAGTGTACGGGATCTATTGTCAATGCCAACAAATTAACAATGGACAAACTTCACAAAAACTATCAAAAAGGATTGCATCACATAAAAGTGATTGCAGACACCGCCCAATTAGTACTAGCCTCAGCATACATGCTAATGAACAAGAGCACAAACCTGTTTTCGACCAACCGTTTGTCATGATGACTGACTGATGAGGAGTAACTTTAAGAGGAGGTTCCTTGAAATGTGCTACATACATAACTGCGACAACTGTGTTAATCTCAAGAAAGACGTGGAGGGCCTAAGATCTAGTTATACCTATTAACTTACTCAATCACTTACAAAAAAACCCTGTCATCCAGATACGTATATCAGTAAAACAATAACTCAACTAATTGCTCTGAGTTTCCACATTCGTACCTGTCTGGCTTCTTTTTTTTTTTTTTCCTTTTTTCATCCAGCTCATCTAGCCTACGGTCAGACAGAACCAATGTCAATGGTCATGTCATTGTCAATTTTAAGCAACAAAAAAGTTTCTTTCTTTCAACGGTCACATGTAGTAAAAGGGTATGATTACTTTCTACCCCGGTGCTGCACCCGGTAACTTCAAAATAATGCACACCTACCCTCTTGTTATGTTGAGGAGAACTCTGTAACTGATCTGTAAGTTAATTTTAACCTTTGCTGACTTTTGTAGACTAAAACCACGTTCTTTATATAAATTCTTCCTGATGAATTCCTTAACTTAGGGCGAAAGCTTGAACTAAAATTAAATATACAATATCACTGAGCAAGTCCATATTTATTGCTTCCTCCTCTGAGTGTACGTTGGGGCGATCCCGATAGTTAAAAAACCTGCTAGTTGCCAGTAGCCCCGTTACTGTCCTTCAATTGGAATAAACAACATAATCCATGGAGTCAGTATTTTTGTTTATATTTGAATTCATCCAGAAATCTGATGATTGTTGATGAAGACCAATGTCGCAGGTAGCTCCAATCCAATCATCAACAAAATACAGGGATCTCATAATAGGTATGTCCACTGATTAAAAGGGTCACAGACATGTAGAGGCACCTCCGCACTTGTCAAACATTGATAGAATGAATTGCTGATGACATTCAAATATTGGATAAAATACCTGAGAATAAGTTTTTTTGTTGTCTGTTTTATTTTTCGTCGGTCTATTTCTGCGACGATCAGGGCTTGTCACCGCCGTCCGAAATTTTGTCTCACCTCATCTGGTAATCTCAAGAGGGTCGAGCTTTTTACCTTGCTAATAGGACCCTTGCATGTGTTTTAATTTCCACCTGAAAACCTTTTAAAAACCTTCTAAAATGTAAGAGATATTCCTTTCCAATATTTTTTCTTAATAAAGTCTTCGAATAACTATAAAATTGTCAAGTTAAAGTCCACTCGGGACGTTTAAATTTCACGTGACACGGAAACACTATGCTTTTGGTCCAAAGCCGGTGACGTCAAACCGGACTTGGATCCGTTGTCTACAGTTATCAGCTGGCGTGAATAAGTGAGTATTTTATTGGTTCAAATGGTTTGTGTATCATGATCTTTCTTATTGTTATCCTTCTTACCTTTTTGCTTCAACTCTCCGATGTTTAGCACATGTAAAAAAATCATTTTTGACAAAAAATCACCACAACATCAATAAATTCATAAAAGGCGATTTCTCAATTTTGCCGTCACAAATCCTTCAGACCTTATCGATAATAATTTTTTTATTATACTGTTTGGACATGAGGATTGACAGGGACGAAACTACACTAAAAAATCACGAAAATGTTATGAAATTCAAAAAAGTTGCGTGTGAGTGACAGCCCACATAACATTTGCAAGTGTCATGTCTATGCAGGGACGGATTTTAATCGCGGTTGGGCTACAATGTTGCCGTTTCTCTATTCGTTGTGTCTGTTGGGGTTGGGATAGGATTGAGATTATAAGTTTATCAATATGGGATAGGATTGTTAAGGTGAGTGGAGGATGTTGTTTGTCTTTTTTGATATTTCAATTTTTGAGTCTTGAATCTCATCGGAATCCAGAATCATCATAAAAATAGCTTTGTTTCGTGATTTGATTTTATTATTGATCATAAATCTAAGATGGATGATAAATATAATAATTATTGTGCAGTGTGCTATGTGTCAAAAGTCAAAATACATTTTCAACTAAAGGGAACCTAGTGTACATGGTACAGTGTGGTCAATTTATCTTGTCCACGTTTTAAAACTGTCTTGCTCGTCATATTTAATATCTAATCGAAGTGAACCAAAGAATATGTTGTAGGGCTACCTGCCTAGTTTTTATTCTGATATCGAAACCAATGATATACGGGGATTTCAAAAAGTTATTCAATAAAATTCACAGTTTCAAGTCATTTACACATTAATAGTTGAATAATCTCAATTCTATATACAAAAAGAAAAAAAAATGTGCTGCATCATACACGTGGCAGAAGTGAAACTTCTTCCCTCACTATTTAATGTTCTTTAAAATGTTTTGATCAAATTCCAAATAGAGCCTTCATACCTAATTTGAACAAAATCCTTTGGAAAATAACAAAACTATGCAAACATAACCTGACTATGTAATTTTTGTAAACATTTTTTGATCAAATCCCAAATAGAACCTACATACCCAATATAAACAAAATAATTTGGAAAAAACTATGTAAACATAACCTCACAAAGTTTTTTTTTAGATTTCTTCGAAACTAGAACCTTCATACCTAATTTGAACAAAATCCTTTGAAAAATAACAAAACTATGCTCTCTAAAAGCTTTACCGTTACATCGTTACATTTGCGTTACATTCTTTGCAGTTCACTCCCCATTGCCGACAAAATATCAGAACGCCACAAGAGAAGTTTCGCTTCAAAAAGACAAAATAAATCGAAAAAAAAGTTCGCATAAACAAATTGAATTAATTTTCTTTTTATTCAATTATTGATCTCAATTATCAAAAAATCATTGTTTAATATACATTTTTTCGTCGCAGTTCTATAAAAAAGGCTGGCGTTCAATGGCTAATAACCAGTTTTCTCTTTGTTTATCTTCGTTTGATAGGTTTTTCTAGGAGTAAAAGTTGTTGCTTTTTCACAATCTGGCACGATACAATAATGATAAACCATTATAGAACTCGACTCAAAATCAAACACAAACCACAAAACACATACCAATAATAATTACCAGTTTCCAAGAGAAACATGAAGAACAAAAACTGTACAAGGAAACCGGCGGACGACACGCCAAACGTCAGCAATCCGCTGATGAAAAAACCTCCCACTCTAACCCGGAACGCAACTTGGGCCGATCGCGTCACTCGCCGTTTTCGCGGGTATTTGGCCAGTTTGAACTTCAGTTATTTATTGCGACATTGATATTTTCCGTATGCAAAAAAAAATTGTGATAATACTTTTCAAGTCTAATAGATCGTTTCCATGTACGTCACGAATCTCAGCTGATTCCTGAAAGTGACACATCAAAATCATTGTGACATATTTGAGAATTTCTGGTTGAAGTAATGCCTGAGTCATATTCGATTTAATTTCGAAGTGGAACTGTCAAATTTCCGCTTGGCAAACGGGAATCATATGCTACCACCCAATGATTTTCCGTGTGTTCTATGTTCTAAGCTACCAACACATTGAATTTGACGTAAGCGTGTCTTCGACAACCTTGTCGACTTCAACCTAAAATTTTTAACTGTCACCGTACTTCAAAAAAAAAAAAAATTACTGTAAACGTGTAACATACTTTTTCGGGAATCAGATGTTTTCTACGTCACATGGAATCGGTCTATTAATCATTTCGATGCAATAAAAAATATACGTGCAAGGGGCCTATTCTATCCTAGAAACAGAGGCGTGAGAAGTCGATGCACTAACCACGCCACACCGACAATCTTTCATAAAGTTTCGATCATGCAAGTTGTCCATGAGCAAAAAAGCTTATACAGGGTCGCTGATATGTAAGGAAACAGTCGATTATTGGCTAAAGTATAAGAGCTACCAGAAAAAGTTGAACACAAAAGTTATAGGGTTTTTAGATATCCATTAACTGCTGATAATTTGAAGTATACAGGGTCAGTCATAACGTCGTGGCACATCAAAGTTGCATTTTTTTAAATGGAAGCCCCTGTATTTTAATTGATATTTCAATTTTTTCTTTAATTTGGAACAAAAATTGTCATACAACTAATGTTCCTAGATTCAACCGTTATCGAGATATCGCGTCTTAAAAATGGCATTTTTGCACCTTTGACATGCTATAAAACTCAAATTATTCAAGTTAGAGAAGGATGGTTTGCACTTTCCCATCTTAACTTTCCAGGAGCTATTCAAGAAGATTAAATTCATTCTTGTGTAAAAATGTCAAAATGTGTCAAAAAAAGTTGACAGTTGACGGTACCTTCTATTCAAATGACAAAATAGCTCTTGAAAAGTTAAGACAGAAAAGTGCAGACCATTTTTCTCTAACTTGTATAGTATGAGTTTTATAGCATGTCAAAGGTGCAAAAATGCTATTTTTAAGACGCGATATCTCGATAACGATTAAATCTAGGAACATTAGCTGTATGACAATTTTTGTTCCAAATTGAAGAAAGAATTGAAATATCAATTGAAATACAGGGGCTTCCATTTAAAAAAATGCAACTTTGATGTGCCACGACTTTATCACCGACCCTGTATACTTCAAATTATCACCAGTTAATGGATATCTAAAAACCCTATAACTTTTGTGTTCAACTTTTTCTGGTAGCTCTTATACTTTAGCCAATAATCGACTGTTGCCATACATATCAGCGACCCATATATTCGCTCAATTTTTTACAACAAATAAAATGAGGTATATTACCGCAGTTTCAAATACCTCAGACAGCACTCACGTATTAAACTGTAGCTGACAAGTTTAAACTGACAAAAGTTTTGAAAGGATTTCGAAATAAAGTATCTCATGAAAATGCCATTGCCACTCTTTCGTTTTGGATTAAGAGATGCGGAATTACTATGGTCTGATTATGAAGGTGATGCCATGAGCGTTAACTGCAGTGACCCGAACCAAATGACCCAGTGGCTAGAGCAGTTGGGTAACAAGATAAATTAGACGATTTTGTGGTTGGGGATCCCAACTGAGACCTCACTGAATTCGTGGAAGGGGTTAGTGAAGCTCATACTGCTCATAGAGCCAGGATTTTGGAAGGCCACATGGTACACGCGTTAGATCCCTCCACACCGGAGCCACTTGTGGGCGTATTGTGCATTCGTGTAAATCGGACTCAAGTTTTGACTAAAGTGATGATTGGGAACACCAGCTGATGGCATGGTGACGTGCTCCGAGATTTTCCGGGTTTGATTCCCGACGGGGATGAGGGAAATCGTTTGATGTTAAATAAAATGCTCGAGCGCCACCCCCTGTATTTATGTGGTAGAGGGCCCACAGTGCCTATCGGGTAGCTTTTAGACAGTGAAGAAAGTTCAGGCGTTTGTGACTTCCAAAACTCCGCAAATTTCCGTTCTGGAATGGATAACTGAACTTTCTTGAAATAAAAACACGATGTTAATGAAAATTGAATCAATCAGTTTATTTGTCCCACTTATTGTTACCATTGGACTAGTTCCCAACCAGTCAATAAAAATAATAACAAAATCAAATCAACAATAGTCTTTGATCAGCAAAAGAAAAATCAAAAATATCAAATAAGAAATAATTCACAGAGAAAATCAGTCTAATCTCTCCCGGCGGAGAATCAAAATTACAGCTAAGTAATTTGCAACCAAATGGCAGCCTCATATTGGCAAAAATAGAACGTGAATCGGCAGTGTGAAACGTAATATCTTTAAAGTGACGGGTCAGGTTTTCATGGCGAAGATAGTTGAACAGAAAAAAAACAGTGGTTAAATAAAATTAAAATTAAAGTAAATAAATTAATAAATAAATAAATTATTTGAGTTCACCGATTTCGCTCAACCCAGCTGATCTCTATTGTCTGAATGGGAAGTGGATATCAGCGCGTTTTGCCTGCAATAACGTGAGTAATTGCTGGTTGCTTGTTTGATATTTAACTCCGCAGTTTCATTGTTCTCCTCATAATTGTTGATTTTGCTTTGGTATCGTTTTACTGACTTGTCATCATAATATAAGTAGAAGCGTGCCAATGTTTATTGTTGTTGTCCATGAGAAATTTTCATTTGAATTTGACAAAATATTGGATAAATATAATTGTACTGGTATTGTTTTATTGCTTCACGTAATGTTCACTAACATGATTTTTGGTATTGTTTGTACTTTAGCATTTTCTATTCGCTTTGTCTATAAAATGTATTCAATTTTTTATGTGGCAATAAAGCATATTTGATTTGTTTGAGTTGTTCACTTTGACAGCTGATAACTTACCCATTTGACATAATAAAAAAAATCCACAGAAAATATTTCAGGTAGATTCCTTCAATAATTCATGGCGTTTCTCATTAACATCTAAAAATCTCGAGAACACTGCGATTTTGTCTTTCAACAGCATCGTTAGGACATCTTGTAAACTTCTAAAGTACTTCTAAGCATTCTCTCTAGGAAATACACAATTTGAAAAATCGCAAGTCTCTGGGATATATAGAGTGTTACGTTCCAGTTTCTCTTGTCTTTTCGTTTAAGGGTTTTCGCTATTTACCGTCTTGATCGTCACGAAAACAAAAATAAAGATATTGCTTCAGTAAACCGAATTAATTTATTGTTGTAAATAAACAAAGCGAAATTTGAGGTTAAAACATTAGGGTTCTGGTTTGGGTGTGAAGTTGGCGCACATTTGTTGTTCTCATAAGCCTACTGCGGATTTGCCAAACTTATTGTGGTTCCGGAGATTGGGCGTGTCACTTTTTCTATGAGGGTCCGAAAAAAAACCATCCTGCTGCCACTTTTGGTTCTGGGATTGAGGTTGACCGTGTGGTTCCTTTCCCCAATTAGCACGTTTTGCTGATATAAAAAGTTCCCTGGCTATATTTTTCTTTTTGGTATACTTACCATTAGCATTGTGCTGATATTTTCTGGAATTTGGCCATTTTTGTGGGAATCTCTGTAGCACGCGGTGCGCAGCTAAACTTTGAGGCCTCATACCATCCAAGGTGAGTTTTCCGAACTTCTTCACCCTTAGAAGCAATTTCTAATGTTCCATTTATTATGTTTAAAGGCCTGGCTATTTTTACGTACCTATTTGTACGTACTATCAAATCACGACTTGCCTACGTGAACTCTGACCCATTCCTCTATCATCTGGAAAATCATTAACCTTTGTACGTACCGGAAACCTCATTGATGGGAGACTGTATAGATCTGATGGACCACCAATCTACGAGTCACCAAAAATTGTGAGTTCTGACCTGTAGACGAAGTTAATGAATACGAACTCCAGGAAGTTGGTGAGTCCATTCCATTTCATCAAGTAACTCCAAGATATTGCGGTGATTTGGTTCATGTTCAGAATACAATATTCTACAACCACCCACAATTTATTGATTTCTATCAAGTGATATCAAGTGCATTTTATCCTACCTCAATCACAAAAACATCCTGCATATTCACGAACACAACCACTGTGAAGTCATTATGATCATAACGACGGCGGTTATTTTAACTTTTAAGTGAAGAAACTGAAATCGTAAAATGTACTTTTGATAAATATTGAGCAATAAATATTGTAGGTTAGGTAATTCGTTATCGCTTTTCACGTCGTAAAACTGTCGACAAATTGCTAAGGCGTCTTCTTGTACCGTACTTGGTGCTAATTTGAGTACTTTAAGCTTGTATGTTCGCATTTAAATATAACCTTGGTTTTTTGGGAACTTTGGAGCCTGATTTCCTTCCATTTCCCGTTTTCTAGGACTGGTGATTTTAAGGTTAAAACGGGTGGCGCTATTCTTTTTTTTTAATAATCGTTTCTTTTGAGAGTTTTAATCCACGACCACTCTCCTAGTTGAGCTAGTCATAATCACTTGTCCATTACCACCCAAAAGTGTAACCTGGCTTCCGAAACACCCCTTGGCCAAGTTTCATCGAGTTTTTACGTAACAAGAGATAGATCTTGCTCCTTGGCATTTCTGAATAACCACCCTGTATTTACTATCGGACAATATACAGGGTGTCCGGAAAAATGTGGGAGATCTCTCGGATTCAGATAGAACATTAAAAAATAAGATGACAAGTTCCCATAAATTTTTTTCCTAGCGTTACTTTCACAATTTCGTCAAGAGCACCACTTCGTCATGGCTTTTTTCGAGGTTTTGTTTAATAAAAATTGTTTTTTCTCGAAAATGGTTCATTTTATCGAAAATGAACAAAAGTACCTTTTCTTTAGCCTAATGTTCAAGGTATCCAAATTTATTTTTTTTAACTCCTTATCATACAGGGTGTTAAAAATTTGAGCGTTAAAATGTACAATCTAGTCCGTCCCTGGTAAACTAAACAAGCTAATTATGTTTTAAGGGAAGTATTTTGAGAGGTCCTTACTACTGTTTATCATATTAAATTTTCATTGAATTATATTGAGTCGTTTAAAAGTTATTCAAGAAAAACCGATTTCCAGTGGGGTCCTTTAGGGGGCCGTATCTCCGTAGGGAGGGCCGCTAGGAAAAAAATTTATGGGAACTTGTCATCTTATTTTTTAATGTTTTATCTGAATCCGAGAGATCTCCCACATTTTCCCGGACACCCTGTATACTAGTAAAAAATTATTTTCAGTCACTTGGGATAAATCTTTCATGCATCAAAAGCACGTACATGTTACCGCATAGGTAGGACCATGGTAGTCCACCATCGACGTCATACGCTACAATCTTGTTTATATACCATGGTATGGTAACATAGGAACGTGGCTTTTCAATTATGATTAATAGCATAACAAATAAGTTGTTTCATTAGCTGCGGTTATAGTCCCATTTATGAATACAATGGATGAATACTTATACCTACATACATAATCACAAAACATACCTTGAAAAATAACTTCTTGTCTTCATTACTTTTTATGGCATTTGCAGCATTTGCTATATTTCCTCAACTCTCCCATCTTTGTTAAAGTCTGATAGCAAGCAATGAAAAACCAGATTCAAGTGACCAGTTAACAAAACTACGAACGTAGCAATAAGAGATAAGACAAATTATTTCTTAAATATTAAAATTTATCAATTTTCAAATAAAAATGATTGAATTGACTTTGTGTAGACTCGTTCCTCATATGTCAGTGAATTGACATCTGACAAGATGCCCAATTAACGTTGCCAACTTGCAAATAATACTGTACCCTCCCAATTAAAGATTACTAATATATGTTTGAGTTTTGGGACAAATAGATATGAGAAAAATAGCCGCAGATCAAAGTAAGTAATACAAATACCGCTTTGCGATTTTCCTCGAAATTTTGACGTGAATTATTGTTTCTAAAAGAAGCTCATTTGGAATAAATCGCTAATATGGCAGCACTGTATTTTGTAGCGAATGACGTCACAATGAGATGCGCGTTGGCATACTTTGTTTCTTTCTACCATGGGTAGGACGTTCGAATTTTGTACAGCATTTTTTGACATGCAATCAGGAATTTTATGTTCATCAGGCGCACATACGGGTGATGATCTCAATCTTTTTAAGGAAAATACGAATTATCTGCGGTTTATATAGTTTATATAGCAAACTGTCATTATTTTTTTATGCAGAACTACCTCCTGAAGTTTGTCGCACTTATTTACTGACACCCTGTATATGAATAAAAAACTGGTGAACCCAACAAACCAGAAAAATTACAAAATTTTACAACTATAATTCTACCGTTGATAAAATTACAGAACATTCTAATAACTCAATCAAAATTAATTTTATGATATTGTCACACTCGCCATATTTATCCTCTTCAGGCAATTAGATAAAGTCAGTCACTGTAAGGTTCACCGTCCAATAGCATGGCAGATGACCATTCATCACACGAGTGCTATTTACGGATTAACCTAAAATGGAATGGTAGTAAAAATATTGGTTATCATGATACGTATTTGTGAAGCTTTGTACTAATTGGATGCAAATATTATTGAATTCGTTTGGATTTACGGCAACAGCGAACCGTGCGAACCAGTTGACACGGTCGCGTAAACAAATGAATTATGCTTTGGAAATGTTTTTGGATGGATAATATGTCAGTGTAATGTGTTTAATGATTCAACTAAGTACAATAAAAAGGATGCTATTCCAGCAGAACTGTAATGTTGGTATGTTTATACAGGGTGGCCCAGTTTTATTCGGCAGTATTCAAAATTTAGATTGTAATTATTAAGATGAACAATTTTTATTCCATAAACATTTTTTCAACTCCTCGTCAGTTTCGGATTCACAACTTCAAAGATTTTTCAACTTCTAGGTATATTGATTTGGATAAAATAGTTGAACTACAATTTTTTTGAATCAAAATTAGTTGAAACTTACTGTTTGTTTTATCCTGAAGGACGACAAAAGATGACAAAAACCACTCAGACAATGAGGAGCTAGCATCAAGTTTCTCTATTGCTGAATTCGAAAGTCCATGAAAAATGAAGAGACCCGTATTTTTTCTTTTTGTTGTAAGTCGAAAATTGACGGAGATATAGCGCTTTGAAGTGTGCTGAAATTGCTATGTTATGACGTCATAACATTGTTATACCATGCTCAGTATATCTATATATACAGAACTTTAAACTTGAATAACCAATGGCAAAATCATTTTTGAATGATATAAAAAAATAAGTATTGATTTTTTTGCGATTTTTTTCAGTTAGCAATTTAAAAAAAACGATTCAATTTTCCATGCAAGTTCCACATTGAGGCTATGTCCATTTTCAGAAGCTCGTAAATTTTTAAATTTTTCCATTTTTTTTTTAAATAGTTGTAGACAAGCACTAAGAAAATGCACAAATTTGTCATCCAGGCTTACCTCTACGAATAACTAGACGATGAAACGGATATCAAATCAAAGTTTGCTGCTGACGTAACAGAAAAAACCCTTATTTGGCGAGTCCTTTCCGTTCCATGGTGTGGGAGACATCAAGCTACATTACGACCTTCTACAATTATAGCTATTTTCGAGTACCCTCGTTGGTGTTATATTGTACATATTTACTTAACGTTTCCGGCTATGATTACACGTGTAACTTTGATTTACATTCCCTCACGTTCCACTGTCTCAGTCAACACACAATCGTCACATAACTAATTAGCACTTATTTCCGTAAAAGCCTAGTGATCACCAAGCGGTATTCACTATCAAGTTGGTGTCTTTTCAACTAAGTACGCGTGATCGATAAAGAACTCAATTCTCAGTATGCCGCATAGGTAATAAGCGCTTAGATCTGCTATCGGATGCAGTTTACGTTATCAGGCAGTTATTTCATTTTAAAACTTCGTGATCAATAGATATTTTTTTATTTGGATCAGTTTTCTTCGATAGAGAACTGTTTCTTGAATCACTTACAGGAAATAGTCAAGTTTTTTCTAGCTCTTTCTGTAGCTATGACATTGTTATATGAGTAAAAACTAACCAAAACCCTCTAGCTCACTTAAAACTTCATCTCTAGTGATCTAAGCCCAATCAGTGAAAGAAAATTGCATATTAACTACATACTGCCTCCAAATGAAAATGATAAATCAAAACTTTAATCAGCGTCACCACTGTGATGCGGACATAAGCCCTTAATCACGTGTAGACCGCAAAGTTAATTAAAAAAGATAATCACACTGCTCATTCACCACTAGACGCAGTTGAAAAAAATTGCCAGTGCAAATGGACTGGTTAATTGATTTGGGGTTTATTTGGTCGGTTAATCATGTGATTTGATTCGGTACAGGTCCGGCTTCAGAATAAGCTCAGATGTGAAACCCACGAAGATCATATAAATTTCAATAAAATACATGCACAATTTTATTACAGATACATCCATTTATTCAAGACCCAATCACTTGTGGTAAAAGGGATTTATGCATGTCCTATTTACGAGTCTTAAACTTAAACACAATTGGAACGAGTTATTGGATTGGATATTTATTTCGTCGGAATTCCGTGTCCTGAATGGCAAAGCGTTCGTCTTGAGTTGTTATGGCCGGAAAGGTGCAATTCTTTATGGTAATGGATGTATATACGAGTTGGGTATAAAATGTTTTACACTTTGTGTAAGAGATGGAAGGATTGTGTAATGGAAAATGTAAATTTCAAAATAATGGATATGTTTTCCTAGGAATCATCCTACTTCCATTTTCCACAAAATATGACCATTCACGTAGGCTCAAGAGTCTGCGATCCTGGTCATTTAAAAGAAAAAAACCGCTACCGTTTTTCTTATCTACAAAACCATGAATCATATGGTTCAATTATCGTGCATTTCTCGAATTGAGCTGATAACGAACTCAAATAAATAAGATAAGGATCATCAAGTTTGTGGAACTATCAGGTTTTGACATAAATATAAGATCAATAGTCGACATATAAGTAGGTATATCACATCCAGTCGATCTTCTTTTTATATTTGACGATTCTATTTGCACAAACGTGCTTTATGCATACCTCATAGCCATAAAACGGAAACACTGAAACGAAACTACTTCGCAAATTACGGGGCTTTTACGGCGAACAGAAATAATCCAGGACTAGTCGGAAGTTATGGGTGATCGTAAAAATAGATGTTTTCCGCGATAATTTAATATTGCAAAAACCCATCTTTCAATGTATATGGAAATCAGGAGGATATTTTTTTTCGTCCACCAAGACGTGAGCCACTCAACTGGCATGTTTATCTGATGCTGAGGGAACTCATTTATTCTCGCTTTGATTGCATGTTACCTAGAAGAAAGCCTACGTGATTTATGAAAGAATAGGTGGCTGCTCGCCTGTCTGTGTGTTGATGTGAAATAGCAATTTTCTGGTTCAATTTTTTTATAAACACAACAAAAGGTTATATCACAAATATAATATGTTCCCACACATTTACCTTACACAAAATTACTATTCTACTTACCGTTTATCAGTCAACTCACAACGCAAGTATTTATTAAAAAATATGAACGCGGCTTTATGTTTTGTACGTTCCAATAGAACATGCCTCAACGTCAAATGTAAAAATTACTGTCATTCTCAATATCAGCTATGGGTTGACGACTAAAACCATGCCCTTGAACTATTCCGTGATCAATCTGTTAACTTTGCAAATGTTCATTAAACTTCTTCCTGCGGTTCTTGAGTTATAAGAGGACAAAAATACAGATTTCCATTTTTATATAGAGGAGTATGGTTTATTTTATACAGGTTGGAATCAATACCTGGAATAGATTTGCTAGCGAGAATCTGAATAGATTGCCGATAATTTTCCTAAACACGTCAACATCTAAATGTAGTTACCTAAATTTTCCAAGCAATATAAAAAATATTCAGAGTGAGCTAGAATCACCCTTGACCTTTTTTTTTCAAATGCAACCTCATGGCTTGTGACCCCTTATCAAAAAGCTGATGAGAAGAGGAGGAGTCCAGCGTACTTATTGAATTCAACTTTTCAGTACTTTTGAGGGTTGAATAAAATCAAAATCTATTTTTGAATTTTGATTGATTTTCAACGTAGCAATTGCTCAAAATGTGAACCATTCACCTGTTGGCAGAAATTGCTTCTTATATATTCTGCAATCTTTCCGGTGTGATTTTCCTGATTTTCTCTTATCCTTTGCTTCAAGACTTCTATGTTGTTAGGTTTTTGTATGTAAACTCTACTTTTTGAGTAAGGCTTTGCAAGACCAAGACTAGCCAGTCTAGATCTTGGTCTCGAAAAATAAATGTGGTCTTTGTCTTGGTCTTGATGGTCTTGAAAAAAATATGAAGCGCATTTTCAATGAACACATAACATAATAGCATGACAATACTACAATAGGTGTTTTTCATGGAACGTCAATCAGTATATGTTTTTTTTTAAATCGCTGTTCTGAACCGGAGCAAAAAATACATTTCTGTAGTACAGCCCGTTTTGTTTAGCGTAATGGGCAACAATTTATGCAAACCATTCACAAAAACGTCATTGAAATGTGGAAGACATACGGTTATGTTGTCACAAAAAGAGTCTACACACAGTTCAGGTGCAGAGGCATTGACGCGAACGTGAGAAGGTTGCGTATCGTTCAATGCCAAATAAACAGTTTAGGTTGATTCACGTTAACCACGTTCATGCTGCATGGTATCTCGGTGACACGCGTGTTTCAAGGTTAGGTTTAATTCTGTCACATCTATTTATCTTGTGCATAGAATGAACCGAAAAAGATTCAAACAACATTGACCCGGCAGTTTTGATTAAAGATGATGCTCTTGACTCTACTAGTTGCTCTTGACTCTGCTAGTTGCTCTTCACTACTCGAAGGCCTTTGACCTAGATGACCACTCACTTCTTGTTTCCAAGCTGAAATATCACGGCGTTCGAGAGAAAAGCTTCAGAATTCATGTTTATATTTGGTATTCCTTATAAAGAAAATGTAACGCCGCATAATAACAGTCTTGGAATTTTAAAGATCAAGTATCGGTTCACATTATACTCCTGCAAGCTCCTCTTTACTATTGTGAAAACTGAATCTGCAGCATACTTACATAATTCACTGACTCGAAGAAATGAGCTTCATAATCTGAATCTGAGAAATGCCCAATCTTTCTCTATACCACATCACAAAACAGCCAAATTCACTTGTAGCTTCTCATATTGTGCACCAAGACTGCTAAACAGATATATTCATGGCATAAATGTTGCAATGTCTACAACAAGCTATGGAAACCTCCTAGAAAAACGCCTGTTGCAGATGCAGTGACTGGGAGAAACGCCACTTTGAGATGGATATTATTGCTTTTTTTTGCCTTTTCATCTAGTTAGTATGGAAAATACCAGTATATATTGTCAATTTTTCCTTTTAGATTGTATAGAAAATTATTCCAATAAACTTGTATTATTATTATTATTATCATTATTATGATAACGATATGGAGGATATATTATTTGAACATCTATTTGATAAAGAAGAACTTTAACCAAAAGTTCTCCTGTATCAGCTCCAATCTCCAAGAATGGGCTTTACCACCTCGACGAGCACGCGTAACCTCAAACTCGATCGTTGGACGCATCCAAAGCATCAATTGTATTATCGTCGTTCTCCTAATTTCAACTATTATAGCTCACACCACACCATCAGGGAATGCGCATGTGGGGACTTTTTCCAACAATGCCATCGACAGTAAACTCGATGATCCTTTTTTCTTCCGCTTGTCTCACACAATGAGGTCAAGTACCCTGAGCTTTTCAATGATGAGCTTCTCTCTGTAGCATATTTCCTTATGGATCATGGTAACGACTTGGTTGTGTCGTTTAAGATAGCCTGTTTGGGCAAGTAGGTACGCTACAAGCTGCTGTGATATGTTGTGATCTCTGCCTTTTCTGTGCACTTTTCACTCTTGTCATCTCATACCGCTGGTTCTTTGAGGTTATGCTTCTTCATATCCAACAACCTGGTCTTGAATGTCTACCGCAGGGAACCACTGTCTTCTCCTTAATCGCGCATTCGATGCAGATCCATGTTACGGTGACTTCATTTGGCAGGTGGTATAGAAATAGAAAACCTAACTTTGTTTTTGTCCGCAAAATGGCCAACGCTTGTTTCTATGAACCAGTTGAACACATTTTTCAATGTGCGATAACAACTCAACGTAATCAAATAGGAAAGAATGCATTTTCCAGGAAAAATGTGACTATAATATCTTTTCGAAAAGTAAAGTAAGAGAGTATTTCGGGAACATTTCATATTTCTTCAGTGCAGTTTCGTTTGTGTTAGAGCTCCGTATTAAATGTGTTCATTTTCTTTCCCTATTATAGAGAATCCAGGCTACTCTTTCATATTTATTATTGGATGTTCACAGTAGTTCTCAACAGCGATGCTCAAAAGTTTATATCTAAAATATAAAAATTTAAAAACTGTGTTCCTCAAAAACTCAGACACTTATTAATAATTTTCTAGAGCATGTGTTCAAAGTAGATATGTCTGACGAAAATGTTCATAAAAATTACCAAATTGATTTCATTATCTGACCCATTAGACGCATGCCGTCATAGATTGACTTCTGAAAAGGGCTATATCACTAAAAGTGCACGAGGATTTCTTGTCGAAAACTAATGGGTAACATTATTGTCGCAACATCCTTGTGGGGAAAAACAAATGCCGACACTGGAAGAAAGATGGAGGCGCCTAGGAAGCGGAAAGCCATTGATGCGTTTGGAAAGTGGGTCGGGTGTAAGGGCTGACTCATGTTGCCAGTTAGAGAACATTTGGTAGGTGATGAAAAATTAAACATAGTTTGACCAATATTGATTGAATGTATGTATGATCTTGTTATAATGCTTTGTTTCCAATTGAAGATTTGAAAATGTTGATTCTTTCTGCATTGTGATATAACAAAAAAAACTGTTCATCAGAATGTTCTTCCAACAAAGATCCATCGAAGAACACATAGTATTAAATGAAACATTTTGATTCACAGTATTTCCGATCTTATCTGGTTTGTCAAAAACAATATTTCCAAAATACCCTATACCAAAATTCGCAAAATGACTCATGAGAGAGCTGAAAACCCCGAACAAATAGCTCACACCAAACAGTTTAACTCCAAGTACAGAAAAAACATGTATGATAATCAAAAGTAACTTCAATGCTATACCAATGAAGAATCAAAGCGGAATATACAGGGTGGCCATTCAAAATGTCTCAGGGCTCAGGACTCCCTAATTAGCTGTTTCCGCTAATTTGGGAGCCCTGAGACATTCAAGGAAAAACCCTAGGACCCGCTGATTTTTGATTTGAGGAGAAACTATTTTTTCAAAACGTTCAACCCATGAGCGGAGAAGACAAGGGCCCCCAAAATTTTGAAGGGCATGAAGAGTCGAGTGATACCTTATTTTAAAGGTTTTTTCATGCAAATCACAACCCCCCAAATTTCACACTGTTAATATCTACCAAGTCATTACAGGAGCTAACTAAAGTTACCAAAAAATGTACATTCTGTAGCATTTGTGAGGTGATTTGGCGACATTCATCGAATATTCCATGTTGTTGGGTCGCATAAATTTTAGTTTTCAAATTACTCCATAGGAATAATCTAACGGGCTCTCATCTGGAGAACGTGGATGCCACTCAATAGCTCATTTTTCTCCAAAATTCATTGTCCTGGAAAAGTTTGGTCTTAATAACTACGAGAAAAGCATAGGATAGTGGTATGACGCACATCATGCGATGGGTGTTTAACATTTTTTCACCCAACTCGGGGAGTTAAAATATACATAAAGATACTTACCAATACTCCCAAATAAAGTATCACCTCATGTCATTTGAAATTTTGGAGGACCTTGTCTTTCCCGCTGGGGCTCTGCTCTTCATGGGGTGAGAATGCCCCTATCACGGGCAAATATTAATATTATATTGTCAGATATTGATTTATTAACCCCTGACAGAGAAGACTATTGGGAATCAAATGATACAATTATGATATTGTGGATGATCTATCACATTATGGTTGAATCCGATACAATAACATGCCCTTTGATGTGAAAGATTCAAACACTGCTTTTCAAAAGAAGATGCAGATAATCCTTCAAAAATGTCCTGAATGCAGCAATGACTCACTCGACTTGAGCCGACTTTACCCGAAAGAGCGTTACATAACCGAACGTGACGGCTCAGTCTTATTTAATACTCACAAAATAAAGTGTTCAGCGTGCCTAAAGAAGTTTTCACTTTAAAAACAAAGCCGTGAGGTCCGAACGTACTGGGGTTGCATTTGAGATATTCCAACCATCAAGCGTTTCCTTTGTTTGAAAATCATTAAACACGAATACAAACAGAAAACGAACGACGTGTTACATTTTGTATTTATATGAATCGTCCACTGTGTAGTACACCTTGTTTAACAATACTTTCTCAAGTTAGGTTCTGAAACTTTGTAAACTATTTAAGCCTCTTATCTGTATAGGTATATGGTTAAACATTTTTTGGCCTTCGTAGATCAAAGACTTTCTCACCAGTGATGTGTTTGGAAAAAATAAGGGCAGGCTGTTGGTCTGGCGAGTTAAACTTCCACGTGAAGGGAGGTAGGAGAGGAAAAGGCAAAAATTACTTGTCAACCGTGGTCGAGTACAGCTGCACGCGTCTACGCGATCGATTCCATTTCAATTTTCAAAACCTCAACTAAATACCACGAAGTATGAGTGTACCTACTTCATACGGGTCATATTTTCCTAAATCCACTAGAATGAGACGCATGTGATATTTTAAACTAATCGTATCGAAATGGATATTGATTTAGTTTTCTGGTATTTGTGTGGAGTTTTCCAGGCCCTTCTGATTACTGAAGTACAGGCGCTACAAGTTTCGAGCTGTTGGCCCCGACACCGTAGCCTCTAGTTGGGCTTATTGTATCTTCTCTGTGCCTGTCTCTCAGTCGAAGAGCTCCATTGCCCGAATAAGGTTTATAACTCGTTCTACTGTTTCTCTGTCCGACCTTTGAGAAGCGGTTGTAAATTCCCCGTTATCTCTTCTCCAGTACGCCAGCGCTTCACATTCAAATACAATGTGGGAGGCTGTTTCCTCCTCCCCATTGCACAGCCTACATATGGGTTTCCCGTTGAAAAGGCCCATAATATGCATGTGTTTCCTTAGAGTGCAGTGTCCAGTAAATATACCTGTCGCTTTCCTGAGCTGATTCCTGCTGAGTTTCAGTAGGCTTCAAGAAAATGATGGTTCGATCTCGTCTGCTATCATTAATTCACTGTGTTTCAGTCCTGATGATTGGCACCATCTAGCTTTCTATTGTTTTTTGGACCAACAGTTCAGCCAACCATTTTTTTGGATTTTGTGATACCAATGGCAGGTTCCGGACCCAGAAGTGGTGTGTTTGCAGCTTTGCGTGCTAGTTAATCCGTCCGCTCGTTCCCGGCTATTCCTGTGTGCCCTGGTATCCGTCCAAGAGGAACATCATTAGATGCTCCCAGTGTAGCAAGATTTTGCTGACAGTCCATGACTTGTTTAGATTTGGTTTCCTGACAGGAGATGGTTTTGATTGCAGCTTGGCTGTCACTAAGGATAAGGATTCTCTTGCACGCATACATGTATATTGCATGTACTTCTGCCTGGAAAACTGTAGCGTACATCCCAAGTGGTTCATATGTTTCCCACTTTGAGTTTTCTCCTACGATTCCGGCACCAGTCCTCCGGCATGTTTGTGTACCATATCGCCCCATTTGCCTTCCGGAGTTGTTTCACCGTTTCCTTTTCCCATATTAGCCTGGTCTTGGAAGACGTGCTAAAGTTAATATTTTTTAGCATGATATCATTGTTACTAATTGGTTCGTGATTGTGCTGTTTATCTTAGTGTGTCCTTGGGAGTTTGAGTTGCTTCACCAAATACTGTGTTGCTAAGTCTATATGCTCTCATTCTTGCTTCCATGGCAAGTGTTGGAGTAGTTTCCATGGCTCTCGTTACACAGTTGCAAGTTCTGTGGATGCCTGTCGCTGCTCGATTTTCGGCCACCAGATAAGAAAGCTGTGAGCAAAAGTGGGTCTTATCACGTTGCAGTAGAGCCAGTGTACCATGTGCGGATTTATGCCCCAGTTCTCTCCTATCGCTCTTTTTGTTGCCATTATTGTGGCTTCATCCCGATTGACTGTAGGTGTGAATTCCATGTGAGCTTGTCATCCAGGATGATGCCTGGGAATATGAATTCTCTTGCCACCTGCAGTTCTTGTCCAAAGAATATGTGTATGAATAATCCCGCTATATTTCTTTTTTTGTAAAGCTGACCAGGGAGGTTTTCTCAGGATTGACGTTCAGGTTCACCTACCTGCACCAGTCTTTTACGATAGTCAGAGCTGTCTGCATCAGTTCTGATATGGTCTTGGTGTGTTTGCCACTGATAAGTAATGCAACGTCATCGGCATAGCCGTGGGCATAAAATCCCTTGCTGTTTAATTCCACCAGTAGTTCATCTGCGACTAGGTTCCTGAGGAGAGGGAAAAAGACTCCACCCTGGGGGCAGCCCTCAGCTACCTCTATAGTTACAGTTTTGGAAGACCACGTACGCCTGGACTTTCTTCACTGTCTTAAAGCTTCTCGAACCATGTTAATCCAAAGGGTGGCGCACGAGTTAAAAAAAATACGATTTTCTCTCTTCATCAACAAGCTCCTTCAAATCCAGGGTAACGTCACAGGATTACTCAGAATAAATATGCGCTGTGTCTTATACAAAGATGGCAAAATATACAGTACATTATCTTTGAATAGGTGTTAAGAGAGAGCAAATGGACTGATAATAATTTGAAGAAACGACAAAAAGTCATTCCTTATAAAAGTGTTTGCTTGGTCTAAAAATAACATCTGTCAAAAAAAACTTGAATACAGGTAGGCAAAAGACTAACAAAATGTGATAATCACTTGGAAGAATCCAGTGATATTTATCATTTTTATATTAGTGGACTCATTAGATCTCTTGCCTTGTAATGATCAAATAATTTCTTTGGAAAAAGTTTTTTCTCATAAGAATCCACCTTCAGGACATTGTTATCTCAGATATTTACTTTGGTGAATTTGAATTCAATTGAGCTTATGAGATGATAATTTTCATATCCTGAAGGAAGTTATTCAAAAAAATAAATTCTCGAACTCAAAAGAGAACTGTTCGAATCGAAAATGAGAGCTAGAACCTATGTGCGTCGTGCATGCAATTGAAAATATTTCAAGTTTATTTTGATAAAAACTCTAAAAGTTTCAATTTAGCTTTCAAGCCACGTTCTGACTTCACATTATTAATAATTCTGATGTCCGAATCATCTTGAAATAAGAATTCGTCATTTCTCTTCAAGTCAGGTTTTTATCTTCTTTAAAATTTATCATTCATAGCAGGATCTGCCGTATTGAATGAAATTTCCGAGATTCAGCCGGAGAACAAGAAAATTGCATGCCTTGTTCAATTAATAATTAGACGTTCCCGAATTTGGACAATCAACGAAATAATCTTGGACCTTTTTCCAATAAATCTGTCATTCTCCCTGCCATTAATGAATTCTCAGACAGTGAATTGGGGAATCCAATTTAATTTCCAATTCCTTCCAAAATCAATTTCACTTTAAAGTTACGAGCAATAAAATTGAGGGTGTACCACGTTTTGATATGAATTCGCCCACTAACTCCAGGTTTATGAGTCAAGTTATGACATTTTCTTTATAAAACGGGCTATAGTGCGCACTTGTTTAGAAGATGCGACCAAGTCATTAAAAAGTTGGTCTGGTTATTACTTAGCTGACAGATACGTCAAGTTTTGCAGTTATAAATTCAGGATAAAGTTGGAGAAATGTTATGAACGCTTTTAATGTGATGGTCTGAAGTTTATGTTGATATTAAAAATTATGTTCATTTTGTGAATAGATCAGAACTATTTTAAAAACCATCACAAAGAATTGGAGACATGTTAATAAAATAAATCATAAATGTCATTGAATGTTTAGAAAATAGGGCTGTTTTTTTTGCCGATAGAGTAGAACGCATGCGTTCTAACCAGGGCACGTTCACGAGCGTGCTTCGATTCTGTTCTAGCGAAAAGAAGAACAAGGATAAAACATGATGTCTGTCGTGCAATGTGAACACGAATGAGATGTCAAAAATATGACTTGCTTAAACTGATATGGCAGTTCTTGACCTATAGTTAATATTCACGTACTAACGTTTTATTTGTGTCTTGTTGAACCAACAAATGAGGTACTCTTCATAAAACTGAATCAAAATTCATTAAACCTTGGCACTGACACTGACAGCAGTTTGAAGGTTATAAATATTCTCACATGTGACATCACCCTGCCACCAGTTGCCCTGATCTACGCGCATGTGCAGTACGAGAAAGATAACTCTATACCATTCAGAAACTTTCTAGGGTAATGATACTAACATACAGACAATATACTAGTCAAAGGTTATAAGTAAGCGTAGGTGATAGCGACAGAAACAAGATGATATTTTGAAGAGCTTCAGTTGAGTTCCGTTTTGACGCTCGCCGTATAAACATCGTGTATCGAAGAACAGCGAACTATTTCCGAATGTTGATTTCACCCTTTTATAGGTCAAAAACGTGTATTGTAAGTGCATCAAATACAGGGTGTCTCACGGTGACCGTCCATTAGAACATCTCGTGAAATAAAGCAATTGGGATTCTGAAAATATGTATGGTAGATGTTCTCTCAAATGAAATGAAAGCAACGTTGCACGACTTCCGGTTATACCAGAAGTAGGTGTCAACTCGCTTATTTTGAATGGAACACCCTATATATCATCACATTTTTGGATTCTACGTAAAATTCTAGGCAGACTTCACCTAAGTATGAGCGTTTTTGAAATATTTTAGTTTTTATATCAAAAATGACGTTTGAAGGCTCCTATTTAAATGTGAATTTCACCTATAAGAGAGCCTTCATAATTCAATTTTTAGTAGATTTCTTGCTGAAAAGGACCTACTTTAATGGATTTTGTTACAGCAATATGAAAACTATTATTACAGGGTGGGCCAAAAATAAGATCAAAAATTAAATTCAGAAAACGGCCAAAAATCAATTTTTTTAAACGGAAACCCTTAATTTTTATAATTTTATCTCATTGTGCATTAAAAATAAAGGTGAGTTTGTATAAGATTGTCCTCTCCAAAAATTTTTTTTTTTTATTTTTATTTTTTGAATTTTTGGAATGAACAATATTGGGTAAATTCACCCTTATTTTTGATGCACAATAAGATAAAATTATAAAAATTAGCATCCATTTGAAAAAATTGATTTTTGGCCGTTTTCTGAATTTAATTTTTGATCTTATTTTTGGCCCACCCTGTAATAATAGTTTTCATATTGCTGTGAAAAATCTATTAAAGTAGGTCCTTTTCAACGAGAAATCCAATACAAATTAAATTATGAAGGCTTTCTTAAAGGTGAAATTCACATTTGAATAGGAGCCTTCAAACGTCATTTTTGACATAAAAACTAAAATATTTCAAAAACGCTCCTACTTTGGTATAGGACATGATACATGAGATCTGCCTAGAATTTCACGTAGAATCCAAAAATGTAATAATATATAGGGTGTTCCATTAAAAAAAAGCGAGTTGACACCTACTTCCGGTATACCCGGAAGTCTTGCAACGTCGCTTTTATTTCATTTGAGAAGAACATCTATGAATATCCCACCATACAAATTTTCAGAATCCCAATTGCTTTATTTCCCGAGATATTTTAATGGGCGGTCACCGTGATACACCCTGTATATCCTACAACATCAAGCAAGTGATCAAGTGTATGGTTATAGTTCTAGTTGATTGCAATTTTTTTGGCCGTTGCTGTTCCTGCGATATTTAAATCCACGGTCGTACTTTTCGACAACTACCATGCCCCCTACTTTTGATTGCATGGAGGTGTTCAAAGTGCAATATCGACAATGCAACTGGTTACATGAAGGTTTTGAATTTTCAAGCTATCATGTCTCAGCTAAGCTCTATGTCAGCATCTGTTGCTTCATGCAATAGCAAAATTCAGAATCCCACATCGCTTGTTTCTACACATTATGAAACAGTATCGCATTGTGAAAAAACATAGCTTTGTTACTGCAGGAAAATATTGCTCTTCAACAAAGAATTGTTGATTTGGAAAACAAATCTACTGATCCGGAAAAAAACTCATTGGATGAGTCTTTTGCCAAAGTAAGAGAAAGGGAAATGGGGCGTTCCAAGGTATTCGTGGTGAAATGATTTCTAAGCCTTCACAAATTATAGGCTTTATTGAGCAAAATTTCTGCATATGAAATGACAACTTCAAGAACTAATGACATTGACAATATCAATACAAGGAAATACAGGTAACATTACAGGAATTTCACAACATTTTCCCCGTCTTGTATTTTTTTACTATATAATCCTCTAAGTACTTGGAAGGTTGACGTTGTCTTGCTGTTCCTGTACTCAATTGATCTGATGGGGTTTCAACAATTGGCCTTAAGTCATCCAGCGGGTATTCTTGAGTGACTAATGTTTCTGATTGTTTTGAAGAATGAGCTGTTGAATAATGATCTTCAGTTGAGGAGTGATATTCTTTTCCAGCATCTTCAGTTGATGGTATAGTTGTTTCTCCCAAAAGTCGAAGATCACCTCGTGGAGCCAAATGTTTGAGAGATATATTCTTTTCCCTTCCATCTGACAGTCTAACCAATGCGTAATCTGTATTAGCTTCTATCAGTTCTGCTTCTTCTACAAGAGGCTCATACTTGTTTTGTCTTACATGTTTTCGAATTAGGATTGGTCCAGGACTAGATAACCAGGTTGTTATTGAATGGACAATTTGCACATTTTTTGAAAATATGAAAAATATAAGGATTAGTAAGTACTGATACAATTGATGTTTAAAAAATCAAGGTATGACCTCTAATAATGTAGTAATCACCGATTAAAGAGCACCAATCAGCATCCACTACGTCACAGAATACACTATCTATCGCCGTCTGACGTATTAACTGAGATGACTCTCACTCTCTCGGGAGGGTAATATGGCCCCACCTCTTTTGCGATCATGCAGTGAAATTCGCGTCTTCTTTTTCATTTATTAAGTATATTTTTGGGTATTTCGGAGAAATTTTTTCGCTGGTGACTTTCAAATAATGTCTAGAATACGTATATAAAATTTTAACTCATTTGAAAATGTATGCAAATTGTCCATTACCGAATGTTGACTTACGTGCATGATTAAACATTCTTTCATGCGGCGTACAGTTGATTGTTGTGCAGAGAAGACAACGAATTGAATGTAAAGCATCTGGTAGCACCTTCCATTGATCAATGTTTAATTCTTCAGACTTCAAAGCTAGTGTGACAGTTTTCCAAATTATGCCATTGTTACGTTCTATTAGTCCATTTTCTTCAGGATTATATGGGGTACATCTACTAGTGACTATACCTCTTGAAAGTGAGTAATTCTGCAATTCGTTGGACATAAAACTTCTTTCCTGGTCAGAATGAACATAACTGGGCATTCCAAATATTGAGAATAATTGTTCAAAACATTTGATCACAGTATTAGAAGTGATATCTTTGCAGGCATAAGCAAATGGAAATCTTGAAAATAGATCAACGATTGTTAATAAATATTTCTTTCGATTACGATTTGGTAGAGGACCCTTGAAGTCAACGTTTGGTTGTGTTGCCCTGATGAGTTTTCCTTCAGTTTCAATAAATCTTGGTTTGATTTTAGCACAGATAGGGCATGATCCTATCATTCTCCGGATGTCTTCAATTTTCGGAGAATCGAGCTATCCACCTAGAATAGTGAGAGAACATTTCCAAGGCCCTCTGCAAAGCTTGTTTATTGTTTGGAACCGGCAGGTGGATGAGACATTCTAATCTGGATGGGTCAGGTCGTATAGTACCATTTTCTATAAAATATCCAAGAAGATTAATTGATTGTTGTAAAAATGTACATTTCTTCTTATCAATTGTTAAGTTATACTTTTGTACTGCTGCCATGAAGTTTCCTGGATTTTGATCATATTCTTCATCAGTTTTTCCACATATGGTCACATCGTCCAAGTAAGCAAAAACTCCTTTAAAATTTTCATTTTCAATTATACCATCGATTACTCGTTGAAAATAGGCAACGCCATTTGTAACTCCAAAAGGAACTCGTGTGAACTGATACAGTTGTCCATTGGCTTCAAAAGCAGTGTATAATCGTTCATTTTCTTGAATAGGTAACTGATGGTAAGCACTTTTGAGGTCCAAAGTAGATAGTTTCTAACAGCCGCCACAATGTCCTCGATATTTGGTAGAGGATTAGCATCTAGGAGCGTATATCGATTGATTGTTTGAGAGTAGTCAATAACCTTTCGTCTCTTATGATTATCAGACTTGAAAACTAGTGCTTGAGCTCTTAAGGGGGAACAACTTTTTTCAATATTACCTTCGACTTATAATTTCTTCACATCATCGGAAATAAATTTTGAATCTTCATTAGTATGCCTTCTTGATAAGGTAGCTATTGGTTTTGCATTGTTGGGATAAATTCGATGCCCAAAAACAAAACAACAAAAAGTAATTGTAGTACCGCTTAATACAGTCCACTACCAGAAAGCGGTATCGAAGATATAAAACATTAGTTTCGATCTGTGTTAGTTTGGTAATATTTGTGCTGGTATTTCGTAGTGACTAAGATAGATAGAAAAGATACTCCCTGATCCTCGTCACAATGATATCATACCTCGCCATCCACTATTTCGACTGAAATAGAAAAACTCTGCCGTAAAATAGGCACTATCAAGGCAAAAGTAACTATTTTCTCTGGATTTTTAGATAATTTAGAGTCAAGATATCCCGATAAATATATCCCAGATTTGGTATCGCTTGACGAATTGAAGGAGCGTATCGAATGATCTCGTATTTTACTTGATGATTGATGAAATATCTGCCGATACAGATACAGAAAAAAACCTCCAGGAACAAAAACTTTTTGATAAGGAAATTCACGCGGCTTCAGGTAGGTCGAAAGCGTTGTGCAATGATTATTCTAACGTCATTGTCAATAATGAAAGTGTCAATTCAACTAGTATTCCTGTAAGAAGTACACCTTCTGTAACGGTCCCACCGGTATCGTCGCATGAATCAAATATAAAACTCCTCATAATACAGCTTCTCAAGTTTGACGGCATAATAGTCGGAATTTCGTGATTCATTCGACTCTCTCATCCATAAAAATGAATCTATTAGTAACAAAAATCTCATTATTTGCGCGCTAGTGTGTCTCACTGGAGGTTAATGGTAATTTTCAATTTTCAAGTCAAAATTACGCTTTAGCATAGGATTTGATTTGTGAGCAATATATCAATATCCGTATTCCGATTCAAAACCACGTCAGAGCTATATTTTTGGTAGAAAAAGGGGTTCAAGAGTCATCGCAAGGTATACGAAAGATCATGGACAACATGACCAAACATCTTAGGGCTCTTAAAGCTACAGAAAATCGAGATAATTTGATAATTTTCTTGATTGTACAAGAATCAGATTTGATCACAACTCGCGAGTGGAACGAAAGAAAATCATCATATAAAAGACCACGAGAACTGCCTTGCAACTTGTCACATTTTGATATAGATAGAAAGCTCACACGTTTTTGGGAAGTAGAAGAGGTCTCTTCTCAAAAAATCATTTCTTGCGAAGAAAAATTATGCGAAGAACATTTTATAAATACTTTTCAACGCAACGAAAATGACCAATTTTAGGTAACAATTTCTTTAATAGAAAATCCAGATGTCCCAGGCGATTTATATAAAAACGCAGAAAAACGATTGTTCTCATTAGAGCGTGAGTTCAGAGATAATCTCTATATCTTCCTCTGTTTAACACCATCAGATCGAACATCCAGTTTGTTGCGTATGACCCCAGGCATGACCTCAATAATAAAGCAAGGTACAAAGACTGTATTTGATCAGATGACGGCATTCTTGCCTCATGCATGAGATTTTATAAATGCAACAATCCAATTACATAGTCTTACCGCATCCAGGGCGAATCAATGAAGTAGATACTATCAATGAGTAGTAGCTTTTGATGGAAAGCTAGCTTCCAATACCCACATAGACAACAATATTCTTGAGAGCTGTCGATCCTTGGATTTTATCAAGCGCAACTCTGAGTATATGTTTATTACACCAAAGTTATCACTTGTTCGTCCTACTGTATTGTGGGAAGCACAGATACTGCTAGATAATTTGATCCCCCAGGTACGACCGGTATAAAAAGAGGCTCCTAACTAAGGACGGGACGTGGTCGAAAGGTAACTCAAGCATACATAGCACTTTTCATTTGTTTCGTAACACGTGCTATTCACTTGGCTAGCTCCGATCTGACAAAAGATTTATTCAATGTGGCATTGTGACGCTTCATTGCACGACGTGGAAAACCATCCCAAATATTCCGACAATGGTTCAAATTTCATTGGGGCTACTTCCGAATTGAGAGACCTTGGTAAATTTTTGGATTCACCTGACAATGATCTAACTCAAATCATTGAAAATGACGAAATCAGTTTGATCATTTATTCCAGCTCTCTCCCCTCATTTTGATGGATTATGAGGAGCTGGAGAAAAATCAACGAAACATCACCTCAAAAGAGAAGCAGGAAACGCAAGTTCAACTCTCGAGCTATTTAGTATTTTATTAAAACAGATCAAGGCTGTTCTCAATTCTCGCCCCATTTTTCCCCTTTCTGATCCTACTGACTTATCATCGGCGCATTTTATTATTGGTCGTCCCATGACCTCGGATGCTAATCCTGATTCGACCCATGTGCCGGTTAACCAACTAGACGATTTGGTCCTAGTCAAAGAAGATAATCAGCCTCCTTTAAGATGGTGTTTGGGACGAATCATCGCATTGTACCCAGGAGCCGAGGGCACACATTTGCTAGGCTCTGTCCATTGCTACTAAACAATGACTTAAGTGAAAAAGTGCCTTGTTTAGTGAGACAATATTTTTTGAACTTTCAATGTTCCATTCATCATTGGTTCAATTTTTTGAAAAAGCAGTCTTTTAAAGTCGGGGGAAGTGTTGGAAATCATTACTTATTATAATTATTGTACTTGACGTGTTCGCACCTTACCTGTTAGTACTGACCAGTTAAAGTGTATGTCATTAGTTTTCAATACAGAATTTGTATTGTCAGACAGACATTTTCACTGTATTACCATCAAATACGTAGTCTAGTCTCTTGAGTCTGTCCCGATACCAAAAAAAAAAAACAACAAAGAGTAAAAGTACCCATAAATACAGTTCACTATCAAAAAGCGGTATCAAAGATAAAGAACAGCTGCTGTATTCTCAACGTCATCAAATATTATCATAGCGCCACCTACAACAGCGCAGCGTACCTTGGTAGCTATTTTTCAAAATAATCAAGAAACGCCCATCTCATAACTACTTATAACGATTTGGATTTTTCTTTTTCATTGAATTTTCCCCGTTCATCAATAAATCTATTAATCATCAGTCGGAAATGTCGCCCGAGTAATTGCCAAGACCATGAGACAACGTGACTCGCCTTCTTATTAGCGATCTTGTTTTTCCCTGATAGTGTGAATGGGTAGGGATATTGCTTGTTCCAAATATTCATCATTGGTTGGGTTAACTTGTGGATACAAAGCCAGATAAATATCCTGTTGATTGACAGACAATTAGCTCTCTACACAAATATGGAAGTAATGTATGGTCTGTTGATGTGAGAACGCAGTATGAACTGGATTGTTCGCAACGTTATTGAATCAACCACAAAAGTTGAATGCTTCAAATTGAAGAGATATGATGACAGACGGTAGATTTTCAGGGCCTTTTTTTGTGGTAAAAATGAAAAACAGATTTTCATCCTAAAACAGCATTGCATGTCGAGGCATTTCAACTTTTTTGAAAAAACTCATTTGAGATGAAAACAGGCCATGATAGCACATGAATAATAACTAACATCGTCATAACTTTGATAATCGAACCAAACATGGATATCTCAAATAATCCACCAAAGCATTAATCTTGCCCAATATGTGATCCCGCATATTTTATCCGATTCAGAAAGAGATTTATAATCATTCTGATAGGGGTAACTTGTCGAGAACAGTTTACAATCACCCACATATTTTGGAACACGGTTGATGGATCAACGTTTAATCTACGTCTACGTAATGAAGATGAAGACGTTATGCAGATGAACGTAAATTTCAACTACGGTCTAATACCGGGACTTGGATGTTGTTAGTAAGAGCTGCGACGGAGTTTATGGGTTGGAGTGGGTGAAAAAGAAATTTGTTTTCCGGGAAATTACTGACGGCGAATTTCAGACTTGATGAATATAGCTAATTGACTCGATGGAGCGTTACGAAGGTTGCGCCTGGAAAACAGCTTTTACTCTAAATTATAGCTTGGCAAACTCATTAGAGCTTTTTTTAATATGTGCCAAGGCTATCGGCTTGAGAGAAATTGAGATTAAGTAGTTTCGTTTCTAAAAACGTATGACCAAATATTTAGGAATATGATTGTAAACTTCCATTTCTTTATCCATTTTACGTTTTACTAGTGACAAAAGTTTCAGGAGCGGTATTAGATAACTCTACATTTTTGTCTCACGGAATGTGATGGATGGTAGGGTAGCATATTATTATGCTTGCCGTTTGGCAAGCGGAGATACGTTCCTTCCACTTCGAAGTGGAATTGAATGTTGCTCAGGCATTGGTGTACTAGTTTCAATCAGTGGCGGCTCGGGGGTTCGTCTGAATGAGGTTTCCACCAAACTAGTCGGCAAACTTCAGACAATATCGTCAACTGGATACATTTTGAACGGTTTAAATAACAAAAAACGATAAAAATAATTTCGAACCTAAACCCAAAAACTTATTATTTCTAATAAATTCCTTTTTCCTCAGGAATATGTGCGTTCTACTCTATTCATGCGACTCGAATCGTCCAACTGGATTTTTTACACCATTTTTCAGGAGAAAAGTGATTTCTAGAGTCTGGAATGCTGTCCGGAATGTTTAAAAAGAAGCTTTGATCTAATTTCTTCAAAGGAATAGATTTATTTCACTCTATTTATACAAACCATATTGTCCAACAGGGTCTCGGTCACCCTTTTTAAAGAGAAAAGTAGTTTCCAGACTCTGGAATACTCTCTAGACTATTTAAAAAGTAGCTTTTGTGTGATCTATTTTTTTAAATATTTTTATCCTACTCTATACATGCAAACCGAACTATCCCACTGGGTTTTTTCACATCATTTTGTAAAAGAAAAGTAATTTCAAGATTCTGGAATACTCTCCAGACTGATTATAAAGCAGCTTTGATCTGATTTTCTCACAGGAATAGGTCCATTCTAATCTATTCATGAAAACAGAACTATCCTACTGGGTTTCCTAAATGATTTTTGGAAAAAAAGTGGTTTGCTGTCTGTTCAATCACAACGATCAAACATGCATTATTTTTTAAGTTTAACACATTTTCAATTTTCAATAATTTCATGACAGGTTATGAACCCACCAAGTTCAATGTTCGATAGGTAGGAAACTGATTGATCATCACGTTCTCGAGCCACGGTCGATCATGACTATTTTGCAGACGAAAGCACGAACGGAAGTGCATAGTAGAATTATATTTACTACAATATTTTGATAACATCATTTGTGTACCATAACAATTGATTATACAGGGTGTTTCATTAATATTGCGAAAAAATTCAGGATGAGTTTCTCCACTCAAAAATAATAAGAAAACTTTATATAAAGGTGTGTCCGGAAATGCTTCGTTACAGAGCTACAGGGTGTTGAACTTTTATTTTCATTTTTGTTTTTTTTTAAATAATATTTGAACCAATGTCTATATTTTCATAAAAATCGGTATTTGAGGGTTTCTTTTTATGCGGAATTCGAATTTCATCTCAGTTTGGCTCTTACTTGTAGAGGGCGCCACCTACACTCATTTGTCCTGACATGTACAGCCATAACTTTTTTGGACGTAACCGTATGACATATTTGAGTGGAAAAACATATTTTTCCTTTATTTTTATGCGAAAAAGGCATACTTGTTAGAAGTCGCTACGTGCCACCATTTTCGAGATATTTAGATTTGAAATAATGAATACATATGATAATGAAATTATGGCCGAGCATTGTGTTTCATTGATAGTGCCAAAAATACAGGATAAGTTTCTTCACTTGAAAATAAAAAGAAAATTTTATATAAAGATGTGTCCAGAAATGCTTCGTTACAGAGCTACAGGGTGTTAAAGTTATTATTTAATTTATTTTTTTAAGTTTTTTTATTTGTTTTTGTTTAAATAATATTTGATTAAGCGTTGTCGATAATATTACACAGAAGTCGACTTTAATCTTTTTCACTGAAAATATTGAGCATTAATGCGTAATATGTTATAACTTCTAGCAGGTTACCTTCGCCATAATTTCAAAATCCCATGTATTAATTATTTCAAATCCAAATATCTCGAAAATGATGGCACGTAGCGACTTGTAACAAGTATGCCTTTTTTGCATAAAAATAAAGGAGAAATATGTTTTTTTACTCAAATATGTCATACGGTTACGTCCGAAAAAGTAATGGCTGTACATGTCAGGACAAATGAGTGTAGGTGGCGCCCTCTACACGTTAGAGCTAAACTGAGATAAAATTCAAATTCCGCATAAAAAGAAACCCTCAAATACCGAGTTTTATGAAAATAGAGACATTGGTTCAAATATTATTTAGAAAAAACAAAAATGAAAATAAAAGTTCAACACGCTGTAGCTCTGTGACGAAGCATTTTCGGACACACCTTTATATAAAGTTTTCTTATTATTTTTAAGTGGAGAAACTCACCCTGAATTTTTTCGCAATATTAATGAAACACCCTGTATACAGGGTGTTTACGGTCTTGTGATTTTTTTTTTAATGTTCTCTTCTACACGTTAAAAGAATATGATTAACGCTAAAACGCCTTAGCAAAAGTCGAATAATAATAATAATAATTAATAATAATTATAATAATAATTCATGGATACGTCGAGCGAGACTTTGCGTTCAACAACAGAGCGATAACTTTGAACAACTGCTGTAATAGAGCAGTAATTTTGCAATTTAGTGTTATCATTTGTGAAAATGAAATCGTACAAAAAATTCATTATCTCTCTTATTATTCAACTTTTGCTAAGGCGTTTTAGCGTTAATCATATTCTTTTAACGTGTAGAAAAAAACACTAAAGAAAAAATCACAAGACCGTAAACACCCTGTATAAGCAAGTCGTGGGAAATAAAGGATCAGTATTCAACAACTACTCAAAACGTTGTTTTACTCAGCAAATGTACTGTGCCAAGCCCACTTGGCCATAGCAGAGAGTGAAGCTGCTCTCTCGCAGTAAACCCCTTTCTTTTCCGCTGCTCAACCAAACCAAGTTGAGCAAGTGTAATTCACGAGCCAAACCTAGCTTCTACATTGGTCCTTCGAGCAACATTAAAACTGCAGCAGCCCGCCTGTAGTCCAGCCAGTACACAAGTCCACAGAGGCTCAATTCAACAAGTCCACAGAGGCTCACTACAAATCCACTCCACAGAGGCTCACTACAAATCCAGCCCACAGAAGTAGATGTGCTGGGGAAGTTCCGGCCCACTTTCTGTACCTAACCTCACTTTTTACCGGCGTTTGGGTGTGGGGGACCTTTCGCAGCGTTGATCTTGACAGTTGGGATTGATGTGTGAGCGGTGTTGCCGGCTGCGTGCGGTGTTGCCGCCTATGATGTTTTGTGGGGAGATGAGGGATTTTGGGATTTTAGGTTTTATGGTTGACGTTTGAAGTGTCATTGACGTTTGTGGCGGGTGGATTATAGCGTTGTTACAGACAATTGACAGGATTGATGTGAGGACGGTGATGTCGGTTGAGTCGTGCGGTGTTGCCGCCTATGGTGTTTTGTGGGAGGATAAGGGATTTTGGAGTCAAGTATGATGTTTTGTGGGAGATCAGGGATTTTGGGATAGGTCGGGTTTTTGGTGGGCATTTGATGTAACGTTGACGTTGAGATATTTTGTAGGCTTGATATTGATAATTGACAGGATCGATGTGTGGACGGTGTTGTTGGCTGCGTGCGCTGTTGCTGCCTATGATGTTTTGTGGGGAGATGAGGGATTTTGGGATTTTAGGTTTTATGGTTGACGTTTGAAGTGTCATTGACGTTTGTGGCGGGTGGATTATAGCGTTGTTACAGACAATTGACAGGATTGATGTGAGGACGGTGATGTCGGTTGAGTCGTGCGGTGTTGCCGCCTATGGTGTTTTGTGGGAGGATAAGGGATTTTGGAGTCAAGTATGATGTTTTGTGGGAGATCAGGAATTTTGGGATAGGTCGGGTTTTTGGTGGGCATTTGATGTAACGTTGACGTTGAGATATTTTGTAGGCTTGATATTGATAATTGACAGGATCGATGTGTGGACGGTGTTGTTGGCTGCGTGCGGTGATGTCACGTATGATGTTTTGTGGGGAGATAAGGGGTTCTAGGAATTGAGGTTTTTTTTTTTTTTTTTTTTTTTTTTTGATGTGGCGTTGGTGTTTGTGATGTTTTATTGTTCCAATGCAGATTTCGTGATTGTATTTGAATGTTATAGGATCGGTTATAGGATATGATGGATGATGGACAATTGTGTGTTGTCTCATATGAAAGATCATGTAAGTGGTAGTACTCCGATGTGTAAGGTATTTAATAAGAGAGAGAGATGTGTAGATTTTTTCATTAGTTATAGCATTTTTATGAGGGGTTTAATTATTTAACCAGAGACTATGAGTCATTAGAAATTCTCCTTCATCACATGTTGATAGTTTCAGAAAAAAAAATATAATGTTAATTATAATGTATATATTATGATATTATATTCAACACAAAAATAGAACAAATTGAAGGGTTCTATAGAGATTCAACGCAAGAACAACAAAAAGCTGTATTTGGGATGCTTGATTACCTGAGTGTAGCGTTTGGGAGAGGATTTTAAAGTGGTCTCGTGCCAGATGGTTAAAAAGGTATGGATTTGGGTTTATTGTGACACTTAGCGGCGAATATTTGTAATAAGGGATTTGGAAAATGTAGGGTTCTTCATATTTTGAGTTAATTAGTTTTTGAAAATGTAGATGGTGATGATACTGTTGATTGAATTCTTTAATCATTCGCAATTAGAGTTAATAGGTGGAGTGCGATGTTTGGAATTGGTGAGCTGATGCTAGATTTTTGAAAGAAATACCTTATAAGAAGGCCAGTGACTTGAAGCTATGGTTCATTAGAAAATACCGACATTTAGATCTGAATCATTCCAAGAAATACTTCAACTTATATTGCTATTGATAAGGAAAAGACTAAAACAGTTTTAATGTTATAGCAACACCAAGTAAAATGCACAAAACAGTCAAATTAAAAACCACAATTTGATATTCATGAAATATTTTTTTTTTTTTTTTTAATTATTCTAATCATTGTTTATTGATACATAATTTCGCCACCAAAAGGTCTAGAACAGTTCAATGATATCCTAATAATAGAACGAAATAGATTTTGAGGTGTTATAAAATTGCCCAACTGACGAGTAGATTTTATCATTTCATAATAAATAAGAAGAACGGACATACCATATCTGAGAAATTATCCGGTAAAATACACACAGCACAATCAAATTAAAAGTCTTTATCTCATAGGTATTCATGAAATAAATTTACACTAAGATCATTTCATTTCATCATTGTAATAAGTATATCAAAATAATTTACTCGTTAAAACATTATTAAATATTAATATGATTTTATCAAATTAGTAATATGAGAACTATTGAACTATAAGACATATTTTCAAGATTTGGTGGATATATATAGAGTTGATCAATAAATCAGTAGCGTTAAAATTAATAAATAATTTATATCTAATTTACAATACTAATCATCGATGATTGGATCGAGAGATTTGAAACATATTTTCTTACCTAACTTTGAATGCAATCTGTAATTACAGCTTTCTTCAGTCTCTACGCAAAATAAAAGTTGCATGAAACAACTTTCACACCAAAATTTCTTATTTCTATATACACGTGTCTTAAGTTGGCGAACAGTTACAACGATATGATAATGCTTATCAACTATCTTAAATCTATTATTCATAAATTTTATAAACCAGAAACTACAACTTCTACAAATATTCATATTAAAATCTTCAAGTACATAATACTCCACCCAAAGACAATATCTCCTACATTCAAAACTATGATCATTCCAATTATGGATGAGTATCGCGTTTCTTTTACAGATACATCCAATTATCCTTGAATCATCTATAATATTCTCTAGCGAAATTGAATGACATACTTCATCTTTTGAAGCTATTTTATTAAGATAATACCACCTATAATTGGAATAATTCTGTAAAATATAATGATTTAAAGTCTCAGGTAAAAATGGTATAGGACTAGATAAAAAAATCTGAAATGTCATTCACATTTTCGCAAACCACCCTTCTACATAGCTCTCTTAATGTTGACATCATCTACAATGAAGAAGAAAACAATTAAAATGAATTACACGATAATCGAATAACAACATATTATCACCATTTAAACTGATTTCAAATTGTGAATAATTTTTGGAAAATCATTACTTGATTCCGATTATTATTTTGAAACAAACAAATCCCACCCTAACGAGCTCATTTTTCAAAATCAGTCACCTTTTTATAATTTTGAGGTGATGCAAATTGTTTTGAATTGACTGTTACAAGTTTTCCGAGTAAATTACCAAGTGTTACTAAATTAATAATTGCTCTGACACATACGTACATCCCCCAACAGAAATGATTTCATTGTTTCAAAAATGTGTATATATTTGATTGAAACAAAATAATAAATGAATAGACGGATGACTCACCTTATTTAAAAGAAAAATTATTTTTTCCTCAGTTGTGGACACTGTTGATAGCCAGCTTGTATACGTTACAGTTATTGAAAACACCTCCAATTTTTCAAATATCTTTTTCCTTAAAAAACATAAAAAATTAATGAGATATACAAATCATAAATTTCTGTTACATACAAGGTGAGGTTTCTTGTTGAAGAGATGCAATCAACTTACACATCAAACTATGAATGATAAACAGATTTTCACCCCAAGCGATTAGTTAGACTAAAGTTTTTGGATCAGAAAAAATTCACACAATAATTTAGAGTGGATATCCATGTACTACATTTCTTCAAGAGGTACGATCAAGTGACATACCAAACTATGGAAGATAGACATATTTTATCTAGATGTGAATAATCTGTATGGAAAAGCAATGACTTTATATTTAACGCTATTTATTTATCAATTATTGATGGTGATACTAGCGATCGCGGTGAAATAGAGCTGTGTGTGTGTCTCCACCTCATGGTGGCAAAAAGGTAGTAGGAGGAATATGGTACTTCTCAAATACTAAAATAATTGGATAATATTTGACGTATTAGTGTAAAATAGTTTTACTGCGTACATTTTTGATCTGTCTGTCATAATCCGTCCATTATTTTCATCTTTCATCAAACCCAACACCTTTTATTAAATATTGATATGATTTTATCAAATAAGTAATATGAGAACTGTTAAACTATAAGACATATTTTCAAGATTTGGTGGATACAGATAGAGTTGATCAAAAATCAGTGGTGTTAAACTTAATAAATAACATATCTTATTTACAACTAATCATCGATGATTGGATCGGGAGATTCTAAACCTATATTCTTACCTAACTTTGAATGCAATCTATAATTACAGCTTTCTTTAGTCTCTACGCAAAATAAAAGTTGCATGAAACAACTTTCGCTCCAAAATTTCTTATCTCTTTATACACGTATCTTGAGTTGGCGAACAATCACAACGATATGATAATGCTTATCAACTATCTTAAATCTATTATTCAGAAATGTTATAAACCCGAAACTACAATTTCTACAAATATTCATATTAAAATCTTCAAGTACATAATGCTCCACACAAAGACAATATCCCCTACATTCAAAACTATGATCATTCCAATTATGGATGAGTAGAGCGTTCTTTTACAGATAGATCCAATTATCCTTGGATCATCTATAATATTTTCTAGCGAAATTGAATGACATACTTCATCTTTTGAAGCTATTTTATCAAGATAATTCAACTGTATCAGTGTTAAGAATGGTACAGTTTGCAAAACGATTTTTCATGTAACCATAGTGAAAATTGTAAATAGTGGTCTTAGCCAAATCCAAAAATAAAATAGCCTCCATACATCTGCGTACTTCGGAAAAAATTAATGTTGACTTGTAGTGACTCGTTTTTGATAACCCATCGGGTTGAGCTCGATTATACACGTTCTGACCAGATTAAGCAGATGTTCTAGCACATTCGTTGAGAAAATAAGTGGGAAAAGAGAGGTGAGGAGATTTATTAATTTACCACTGACGGCGCGTTAAAGAAGAGTTTCAGTTCGCATTCATTAGCGTCAGCAGCAACAACAGGTAAGCGCCCCCCATAATCAAACTAGAGAATGTATTTGATTTTATTTTTTCTTTCTAGAAATGGATCTGGCAGAAATCAACGCAACCACCTCTTATGTGGATAAGACATCCATAAAATTAATTGAATTAACTCGTGATGTAAAGTATCCAATTGTGGGATTAAATATTGTTCTTTCTAAATATGGGGAAGTGCCGCGAGTAGAGTTGGAGGATCATATCGTTTTTCTACCAAAGCGTACTTCTGTATCTATCAAAAGAAATGTGCATCAATTTCAACCTCATAAATATGCGATAATTTTAAGATCGATTACGCAGATTTGCGATATGAAGTACACCCCAAGTTTTGAGATAGTTGCTATGTAAAAAACAAAGTTAGTATTATTTTCAACTAGGATCAATCGCATTTTAAATGTATTTATTTTTTACAGAACCAGTCCATCATGAAGATGATTGCAATGGATTTTCAAGGATTCAGTCTGTCTCACGAATTCATCATCAAAGAGTTGGCAGCCACGAACGGGATCCAAACTAGCCATTACATATTCAAACCAAATGGATCATATCGATCGTTACGTTTATGGGACAAACAAAGAACATCCAGAGCAACCATGAAACAACATGGAATCCCGTTTTCATTTGGATATATCAACTATGAAGACCTCCTTCCAATCATCATATCACATATATGTTTTGTGGATAAAGTCTACGTTCGAGGTCAACAACAAAAGAATTTTCTGGAAAACATTCTGCAGAAATCTACAACAGCGCATACCCCCAAAATCATCAACGTCGAGGACATTGATGACCATTGGCAACATCCACCTGTATTTAAAAAAGACGTTCCAACCTGTTTTAGTCATCTATCGAATAATTTTTATATGTGTAGCCTACGCAATTGTATCATTCTTCATGAATGGATTAAAACTCGTTGTTTAATAGAGAGTTGAAAATACTATTTGTGTTTCAGTTGAACATTGATCATGATGATGTTAACATCAAATTATATTCTTCTTACTGCGATTTTCAATAATACTTTCTATGTACATCAACCCCACGATGTTGTAGGGATGCACATTTGTTTCAATAGAACCAATGACACTTGGCTAAATATGAAATCGCAAGTAGATTACAATGATGATATGTTTATTGTTGCATTACCCCAAAATGCAAAGGAATACAAAGTAAAGGTGATTTTTCAAAACCAAACATATGGCTATAGTGGTACCTAATTTTGATAAAATATCTCCTTTCCAATTTATCACAATAAACAGGGAATTAGTAGGGTTTGTTTTAAAACTTTAAAATATTATAAAAAAGTGTTTTTACGCTATTAAACATATTATTTTTCTAGATAATCAAGATTTAATTATTGATAATTAATATTATCCAAAGTAACCATTAGTTATTATTTATTATCACATAAGAATGATTATTATACAAAAAAGTATTATGTAAGTGTAATAATAAAGTGAGCAATTATTTTGGTGAAAACATTGTAAGAGAATATGTTGATTGAAAAAAATTAAATAACAAAAATAAATAGATGACTCACCTTATATGAAAAAATAAATCCCTTTTCTATTCAACTTGTGTACCCTTTCAATGAACAGCTTAAGGGCACCATGCACACTCGTGAGGGGAAATCCTTATCAATCAATTTGAACGAATTAATAGATTTGCATAACCGTTTTCACTAAAAATAATAAACATTGAAAAATAATCCAAATTTAACGTATGAGAATGTGGTTCACCTTATCAACTTCAAATGTACTGGAATTGAATATACGTAGAGAATTGCGAAGAGGTAGGGATAATTATAGAGACCACTTACATCTCTATACCACTAATTATCAACTAATAAAACGGCGTCTGACGACATCACATAGTTCATGTATACAAATTGATCATATTTTTGTTGTCTGCATAAAGCGTTCAATCATTTTATTACATACTTATGAAATTCATATTTTAAACTAATTTTATCTTAACCAATTGAAATTTTATTCAGCATGTTAGTAGTACATAATTCACTTGAAGATATCTATACATGGGGTTATATTATAGAGAGGTGGTATAATTATTGCATTGAAAAGGTGTACACAGTTGATAATATGTTTTCCAACTGACACAATGACATGTATGTATATGAAAGTGTTTAATATACATGAAGGTGAATTATTTCTAGCAAGTGAATTATTTTTCAGAGAGTCTACTAAACATGGGAAAAAAAAACCCTAATTTAAATCATATCCAGCTTATTTTTTTTTTTTTATGAAAGACTCCAATAATTTTTCGAAAAATACTAGGGAGTAGTCTTGTATTTGAATGTTTTATGTGATT